>OUQQ01000149.1:2248-39977 GCA_900404475.1 Spongospora subterranea | reverse complement strand
CGGCCCAGTGAACCCCAGTCAGTTCGATATAGCGCAACCTTCCTATCACGCGTTTACTGTCGCGTTATCACTTACTGGCGCGATTGAGGATCCAGATTGGCGTTCGACGTTTGTAGCAATTGTCCGATCACCAATGATCAGTCTCACAAGAGTGGTTCAGAAGCATTGACCAACCAAGGCCCTGGGTTGCAGTTCTATAGTAGGAAGACAATTTGCCCATTTTGGTGTATCAGGGACGCGTGTACTCTCGCGTCACTGTATGTATGGCATACAGTGACACCAGAGCGAAACGCGTGAGGGTTTCCCACTGTCAGGATGGCGATAGTTCACGTGGGCGACCATCGGTGACGTTCCTCACGTGCAATAATTGTAGAGTGTGATGGCGTCCCAGTTGGCCTGAAACCCGTCGTAATTTTCGCTTTGTTCAGGCCAAAATAAAACCAACGTGATTAAGTTCTTAATAAACATGTGTCTGTATTTTCAACCGGCTAAGAGGATCATGGATGTTGGCTTCAGCCTGCGCAATCTAATCCCTCCTCGTGCACTAACCTGATACACACTGCGAAGACAGTTTCGTCGTCAGAATGAAAACGGCTTGTAGATGCTGGTTCACCACGACAGGTTCTTTCCGACCTCTTCAATGATTACATCATAACATCGAAAGCTTCTTGACAGCCGATTCCTCGAAATGTCCTGCTGTTTCAAACCCTGCACTATAGGCTTAATGAATGCTTGGAGGAATCATTTCCAAATGAATGTTCAGCTCGGCCACTTTGTCAGGAATTTGTTGCCCGAAGTGATTTCAACCTGTATCTAGCCAACAGCGTCAACAAGGGTGCAGTCAATCAAACTAATTTGATGCAGCAACCGTTCATTTGAAAATTCAAGATGGAGGTTGATTTTTTACTGAATCTTTTCCAGTTAACAATCTACCTGACAGTGGGATACTTTGCTTTGATTTTCGGCCAGAACCCAATAGTAAATCTTTTGGGGAGTCTGTCTGCATGGTAGCAATTTTGTGATTGTGGTCAAGCCGAATGGCAAGAACTTTGTTAGTGAGTAAACTCAATCAAAGGCGGATAATGTTTTATTTGGTCAAGAGTTGTTGGACAGTATGCGAGCACCAGCGGCAGTACTGCCGTTAATGGCAGAATCATTGCCCTCTTTTTTCGAAACAAAAGGTGCCATTGTTTTTTCCAATTATCCCAAGATAATCCGCTGCACAGCCAACCCCGATTGATTACTAGCAATCGTTATGTCCTCGTCCACCCAATGCTCAATCCTTCAGAGCCTCCATCGTAGAAGAATGTTCTCGACTTTCGCATGGAGATGGTCAGCAGAACATCGTTACCACTGACGGCGTCGGAGTGTAACTCCACTTGTTGCAGTGATCGGTGGCTGGGACTGCCACCGGATAACGTAATTGACAATGTCCACGGCCGCGGCCGATCTTGGGCTGTTTGGGACCAATCAGGAAACGGATGTTGCGATCGGCTGAATCAACCGGTTTCATGTTGAAACAGTTGAGATAGCTGGGTTATTTACGGATCTCGGAGCATTCGGGATTCTGTCGCCGTATTTTCTCGCGTGTGTAAATGAATGTGATTACCATTCCGGTAGCCACGGGGAGCCTGAGTTACATCGTTATCGATGCGGTTTCTGGTTCCACGGCCGCCGTTGATCCATCAGAGCCGTCCGCGATCATCTCATACTGTTTGGACCATGGTTTGGATGTTCCATCACAGATATGGATTACCAACGGAGACAACAATCACTCCAGGGGGAATAAATTCTTTTACGAAAATCACCCGCAAACGTCCATATTAGGCGGCGTGAAAGATTATGTGCCTTATGTGAATTGCAAATTATCAGATTGCGATTGCTTCAATCTTGGTTCGATCAAGGTGTCGTCCATATCATCTCCTTGCCGTACAGTTGGGCACGTCATGTATCTGGCAGAGCATGGGTCTAGACGATGTCTCTTCTCAGGAGACACCATGTTCATTAGCGAATGTGGGCCATTCGTTGAACCGACTCCTGAAGAAATGTTTGACAATCTAAAGAAGGTATTGGCGATAAGTCGCCACTCTTTGTGCTGTCGGTAGTTTGATTGTCTTTTAGATCTATGAAATGGGTCCTAACACCGAAATCTATTGGGGCCATGACTATATTGTCAAGAATCTTCGATTCGCTGAGGCCGTTGATCCCGATAATCAATATGTGATACGAAAACTCAAATTGGAGCTTAAGCGCGTGCGAAATGGAAAATCACCAACGCCGTCGACAGTGAAAGAGGAGCTGCTGTACAATCCCTTGATGCGGTTGGAAACTGCAGCGGTACGGAAATATACAGGATATCATAAGTAATGTCGCCCATCGACTTCATTCGTCCATCCCTGATGTTTGTGGCAATCGGATAGGGACCCTGTTGAGACTTTGAGGGAACTTTGGAAACACAACAAAAAAACTTTGAACACCGTTGAAGACGTGAATCAAAAGCCTTCCTGCCAACTGTAGTTATAAACTGGTTTGACACTCTGCATGACGTTGACAAACCTTGCGATTTGAGTTCACGGTACTGAAAAATCACATAATATGTCAATGGTGTTCGATGTCAGAGACGCAATGCCCACATTTAGAGAACATCACTGGGGAGCTGCTCTAAATCGCAGGACGACCAAGGCGCCTGGGCAGTACTGCAGTTAGTTGGAATATAGCACCTGGCAGGTTCTACAATATCGGGACGTGCTGATGCTAAATGGCGTCACGACAATGCTAGACAGGCTAAGAACGCCCAACATTTTTCAAGTCATAAATTCACATCTCCCATATGTGCCATGAGGCCGAATGTAAAAGCGGATCTGTGGTTGCTGGGTCAAATGTAGTCCATCAATTCTCGTCAACGTAAGTGGACAGGCTTTCCTGGGTGAAGTGAATCGCTCGATGACGAACATCTGATTTGTCATTATTGTGCCAAGTCCACACGATTGTCAGCTTGTTGGAGACAATATCGCAAGCACCGACCCTTTGCGATGTTGTTCTCAAGGGCTGCCGCTAAGCGTTTTCCAAAATAACATGTTGGCTAACAAACGAATCCCTTGTTTTGGGAATCAACCGATAATGAGCCCAATGGCGCGGTAAGGTACTTCGACAAAACAAATACTCGCGCTTGAGCATTGCAAATCGAGTGGAAAATCAACAGTACCGTGATCCACAATTGAGCAGGTTCATCTGTGCAAGCTATGAGCTGTGTATTGCCAAGTAAACAATTCTATGGCAATCATGTCAGAAACCGATAACTATCTCGGTCGTTGAGAAGCTCCAACGCAAATCCGAACGTGTAATCTTCGAGGTTCAGCACGGCGTGCCCCCAATCGAAGGGAACATAGAATGCATCTCCGGCATATTGTTCGCACGTTAAGGCTGGGATCTGACCAGAACTTTCAACGTAATCATGAATGGGAACTCGACTGTACGCGGAATCGTTAGGTGGCGTTATCATCCAGCGCTTCTTCCCATGCGTCAGCAGGTTGACTGCATCGCTGTGCTGATGGTATGGGGCGCCCGACCCTTTCTAAACCAAAAACATCACCCAACTGTAATTACATCAGAAAACGCCATGAACCAACTTGCCCAAGGTAGAAATGTATACTCTCATCGCCGAGTACACGAGGTGCTGTGAAATACTTCGGAAATGTCTCCGTCACAAATCGATCCAGAAACGACATTGCATCGGCGCTAATTTCAGGATCCTTGTTGAACACGTACGTATTGTCGGTCGCGTTGGAAACGTATTCATGCAGCGCCATTTTGGCGGATTCAAGACCAAAATATGAAGAATACGGTACTGATCCGACCTTGACCTGAACGTTCCCAAACTACAGACGGATTCGAGATCAATAGCTGAATATCGACAGGGAGATAACGGCAAACCTGTTTGAGAAAAATATCTAAATTCCAATCGAGAAGCGCGGATTCGTTCATGTATTGCAACAGTCCACGAATGGCAACCGGTTCTCCTTCGTCAACCAAACGCCGAATTTCGGCAAACGCGATCAATGGGTTTTCAGGNATTTCAGGATCCTTGTTGAACACGTACGTATTGTCGGTCGCGTTGGAAACGTATTCATGCAGCGCCATTTTGGCGGATTCAAGACCAAAATATGAAGAATACGGTACTGATCCGACCTTGACCTGAACGTTCCCAAACTACAGACGGATTCGAGATCAATAGCTGAATATCGACAGGGAGATAACGGCAAACCTGTTTGAGAAAAATATCTAAATTCCAATCGAGAAGCGCGGATTCGTTCATGTATTGCAACAGTCCACGAATGGCAACCGGTTCTCCTTCGTCAACCAAACGCCGAATTTCGGCAAACGCGATCAATGGGTTTTCAGGATCGATTATCACTTCGGGGAGTTGGCAAGCAGATCCTCGCTGCTTGGCGAATCGTCGGGTATTCTCAATGAACGACGAGAACGTCAAGTTTGCAGGTTTTCTGGCCGATGCGTCGATCGCATCAGGATTCGCACCCAGAGAGAGTAAATAGTCGATGGAGTTCTGGTCTCCCGATAACGAGGCCATGTGCATTGGCGTTAATTTATAGACCTATGGGGCAGGTTGGCGCAAACACTCGACACGGGCTGAGAAAGAACCGCACAGGATCAGGTGTTATCACATCGCATGAACCCGCTGAAGGGCATAATTTTCGAAGTTTTTTATATCGATCCTGATTGATGTATCGACGAATGAGTGATACCTGAACGGTATCTGATTGAACATGAAGATAGGACGGAAGCCCATTGAAGTTTTTCGACAATATGTTCTTGGCCAACACCGATGAGCGGGAGATCGGCAACGATGTCGTACCTAAAGCGTGCGATAGTTAAGGGTTGAGAAACAGTGCATAACTGCTCGGGGGACTTGCTCATGCTCCAATTATGGTCGGCCCAAACTCTCATCACTTCAATGGAGTTCATCGGCCGCACCATAGATGTACGAAACCCGACCAATACAGCACAAATCAATATCGCGAACGCGATGATCCATCTGTCGACCATCGCCTACAAGTGTCGATATTCGCCGGGCGAATCCGCCAGAATTAATTCGAACAGGGCGATATTATGCGCCACCAGCTCCATCCAGCTGTGGCCCTAAGGTGCAACACAACCCACAGTCATAAGTGGTAACAGGTTACCAAGGCATGGCACTGAGCCACAGTCAGACTACTGGCGAAATAATGCCAAGGCATGGCACTCATCGCTCTGTCAATCTGCAGCGTTTTCTTTCTTTTACTTTCCCATTACAAAACCCTTTTGAGTACATGTTGAAATTTTCGAGAACTAAACACTATTGCAAACTTTGACAGAGTAGTTTGATTGACATGGACGGCGAAGATGGCGATTTAGTCACAATCTCAGCAGTGTTTTCAACTCGCCATACCATGTTTGTCGGGCAAGCCGGCTGAAAATAGGGTCGGATTGCTCGAGATAAAGAGTCGCAGACAGAAAAAATCTCCAATAGAAAGATTTCGGTGGCGCCACGCGTCTTCTGTCTCGATTGAGCGAGTTTTCTTCGTCGCTGTCGAAGTTGTCAATTTCTTCGTCTGTGTCAGGCCCATCAATGGCTAATCTTCTGATGATCTGACCGAAAACCTCAACACCCGCTTGCTTGGCTGCAACACCCAAGCTACTTGTAGCGGCCAGGGCCTGAAGTAGGGAAACACCTGGGAATACACAAAACGATTACCCGAACCATAAGAACCCGTGAACTTTTGTATACAATACCATACGTGATTGAACTCAAGAGTAGCTTGAACTCTTCCACCGCCCCAGACTTTCGCATTGAATCCATCTCTTGCGCCTCAAAACTGTTCTGTAATTGCTCGAAACGAGCTTTGAAGGGTTGGGTTTTGCGACAGCATTTCAGCAATGCTGCTCTAAACAGCCATGGTTGGCCATGGGGACTTTGCCAAAGGTTGACCGTCCTCAGAATCGCGCATCTTCGCAACAAGCGAACTTCTTTCACCCAAAGTACCGTATCTTTGGGGACTTGAACACCGCAAAAATTTGTACAGGCACTCGTGTCTCTGGGCAACACATCGAACCCTGAACCATAGCTGTTGAACGCCTCATCGTTGATATGCATGAGACTCTTCCCGTTTCCAACGCTTTTCAACCTCAGAGAACACTTCTCGTCTGAACGATTTTACCAGCCGCATTCGGTCATTTGGAAGATCGGTCTTCGCTCTGTCGACAAGTTGGTTGGAATCCGTTCTGGCGACATATGGACAACAGCACACGAATTGGCCATTTCCTGTTTACCGTTCAGCCTAATCAACGCTCCCGCTACGTTTGAGCTTTTTATTGAAGACCTGTTCAAGGACGATTCGTACAAGTTCATAGCGAGTTATCTGGCGAACCTCCTTGGGTTCGTCAGACATGAACCACCTTAAAAATGATGAGATCCGTTGAGTCCTCGGTGGGTCTGGAGCGTGCTTACCCAATTCATGTCGGGGATTATATTCTTCCATCGAGAGCATTGAGAAAAAATATCAAACGATGGGAACGATGCGGGACGAGTTTCATTACAGATTAGGGAGATCAACCCATCGATTATCACCAGTCAGAGATTGTTCAGTTGTGATTTCCCCAGGACATGAATTCGTGTACGACGACAGGAATTCCTTGGTCGAACATGTTGGATATCCAACATGAATAAAACGGGGTCGTTGGCGATGAAGTTAACGGCGGCGCCAGAGTCGATCTATGCGGTCAATAGGCTGATGAGCGGTTTGTATTCTGAAGGAATATCGGGGGAATCCGTATCTTGGCAGGATCAGGGACCAATTAATCATCACATATTCCCTGCGATCCATATTTGCCAGGTGACGTCAGGAAGAATCTTTCGACCACGAAAGTGATGATGAAAGCGGTCAAGATGTGAAGATCGTGTTGATCGGCGTGTCCGACGCCCTCGAAACTGGCCACTGGAGCCGTTGTCCCTGAGTTGACGACATTCCCATATGTGATAAACAACAGCCCTGTACCAATGTCGTCATTACAGGAAAAGACCAGGCCTATTGCTATATCATGAACATGATCTGGTCAAAACTATGACAGCGATGACATCTCAGATATGGTCAATCTGCTACAACAAGGTGATATGGCAGTAGAGTCCCTGAAATAGGCCCTATTTGATCTTCCCCGACAATCATCACATCAATCGACAAACGCATCAATGAGCACATCTCTAGTTTCGGTATAGGTTCGGTAAACCGCCCCAGATCACACCTGAATCACAATTACGGGCAACGCAACGACATCGAACAGGCGCAACGACCAGCGATAGATAAAGGCAGATCGTCAGTCTATCGCCATCAACGGTGCCCCAGAATCAATCCATTGCCATAATCGGTTGACCCGTTCAACCCCGGTCTAATCCATGGCGATTGGTCCACCGGGTCAACAACATCGACCGACAATGTGATTTCTCTGGACAACGGTCGTCGCCGGGACCATATATCTAATCCTAAACAATGGCGACACCTTCGAACTTCGGGTCGATCATATCGGGGGGAACCGTCATGTTCCTGATCGGGGAATCGCAGGAGATCGTCCACATTCACAAAGCGGTTCTGGCGAAACTATCGATCCATCTGATGAAGGATTCGTTCTGCAACGGCTCGGCCTGTATCGCCCTGCCCGACGTGCCCATGTTCGCCTTCACCGCCATCGTCGAGTACCTTTACGTGGGCGACGCCTGGACGCCGTTCCCCGACCTACCGACCGACCTGGCCAGCAAGATCGCCGTCGCCCAGACCCACATCGTCGCCACGAAATGGGGCGTCGACGGCGTGGTCCAGGCCTGCACCCGGCGCATGGCCACGTTGGCGCTATCGGACGGCGACCAGCTCGAGTTCTGGAAGTTCGTGTACAGGTCGACCGAGCGAGGCAGCGCCATTCGCATCCCGGCCATCGCTGGGTTGACGGCCAGGCGATTCGTGAAGGCGCTCGATACGTTGGGTTTGGTGTCGTCGTTGAAAGCCGAATTCTACGACCTCGTGTTCGACCTTTTAATGTTGGCGGTTAATGAATAAAACACTATAGGCGGTTCATCTGAGATTTTTTTTTTTTGTCCTAAAACTGCGATTTTTATTTGAATTATCACTTTTTGTTAATTTATCTAAAACGACAGTGTCGACATCAAACGGTGTTTCTAATCGATGGGATTGAGCCGTTGGGCCGATCGTCTCGCCGCGTTGGGCGTCTCTATACTCGGGAGCGGGCGCCGCTCCCGAGCCGGTTCGGGGACGATCGGCAACAGCGGCGAACCACCACCACCACCGCCAGCGTCGTCGCCGTCCGCCTCGGGCTCGATCTCGGGCATTCGCGACGCGCTCATGATCCTGGGCACCGATTTCGGGGACGGCACCGGCGTCGGCCCCGATTCGATGGACGATTTCCTGAGCCCCGACGGCCTCATCTTGAACTGCCCGTTCGCCAACGACACCGTCGAATTGGACCCGAACGCCTTCCCGGGTCGTGGGACGACCGACGTTGTTTGACGGTGCTTGGGCGACGTCGAGATGGACGCCGGCACCGGAGGGAGTTGACACGAATCGATCCGTTTATGGGGCGTCAACGAGTTCAATCGCGATGGGGATTTGACAGGGATCGGCTTCGAATCGGTCGATTTCGTCTTCGTGACCTGAGATGGCGTTGTTGCGTTTTTCAGGTGACCGAAATGGGGTTGGAAAACCGGGCGATGACCTTGGGCGATGGCGATGGGCGTTCGTTGGCCTTGTCGCGCGCCGTCTTCACCTGATCCTCCGACACCTGGCGCTCGGACGACGCGGCCAGATCGGACAGCTCCATGAGGAACCAGGGATGGCTCTTGACCTCGGCGATCGTGGCCCGATTGTCGGGATCGGGCGTCAGCAATCGCCCGATCAGGTCTTGCAGTTCTGTGTTCAACGACGGCAGAGGTTAATCCCATCGCCATCGTCGGATCAAAAAAAAAAACGGATTCACAGAACAAAACGGACCGTCGCTGAAGTAGTCGGGATAGGAGAACTCGAGATTGAGGATCTTCTTGAACAGGGCCGGGGTGGTCTTGGCGTAAAACGGGAGGAACCCGGCGACCATGGCGTAAAGGATGATACCCATCGCCCATAGATCGGCTTGACCACCAACACCCGAATCGCGGTTGATCTGTTCAGGAGCCAGATACGATGGTGTCCCACAGATCGTCCCCATCTCCGTCTTCCCGACCATCGCCGTGTTCGACAGACCGAAATCGGCGACCTTCACCTGAGGACGTCGTTCGGATATCAACGATGTCGAGATTGTGTGTGTGTGTGGGCGAGAACTGACAGTTCCGTTGACGAGGAGAATGTTCTCGAGTTTGAGGTCGCGGTGGATGACGTTCTTCCTGTGGCAATATTCAACACCGGCCACGATCTCGGTGAAGATTCGACNTCTCCGTCTTCCCGACCATCGCCGTGTTCGACAGACCGAAATCGGCGACCTTCACCTGAGGACGTCGTTAGGATATCAACGATGTCGAGATTGTGTGTGTGTGTGGGCGAGAACTGACAGTTCCGTTGACGAGGAGAATGTTCTCGAGTTTGAGGTCGCGGTGGATGACGTTCTTCCTGTGGCAATATTCGACACCGGCCACGATCTCGGTGAAGATTCGACAGGTCTCGCGTTCGGGCAGGGCGTGGCGCGCCTTGATCATGTCGAATAGTTCACCGCCCTGCGCCAGCTCCATCACCTGATCCCCCAAACAACAACCACAACCACACGATCAGCGACGGCCGGCGATATTGGTGTGTTCGCGATCGGCGTTGGGCCAATTACCATGACGATATGGGAGATATCGTCGATCACCTCATATAGCCTGATGATGTTGTCGCACTTCAGCGACGTCAGGATCGCCGACTCCCTGAACAGGTGTTCGACCTCCGATATATCGGTGACCTGACACCAAACGCGCGATCAGTTCCAGAGAAACGACACAGAGCGGATTGGGATCGGCGACGACCTGTTTCTTGGAGAGGAATTTGAGGGCGTATTCGACACCGGTCTCGATATGACTTCCGACTTTAACGGTGCCGAACGACCCTTTACCGATTGTTCGACCGATCACGTATTGCCCAACGCGCTTCGCCCTGGTCTTCGACGACCGCGACTTGCGCGGCGTCGATCTGGCGACGAGAACGGGGCTGGACACGGCCCTGGAGAGGAACGAACGGCGATGAGGGATCGGGGGGGACGAAGGCGCGGGAACTAAATTACGGTCGGGGCGTTATTTCCTTATCGTCATCCGATGAGGAATTCTGTGAATCCCATTCCGACATGATCTTGATCCTGTGCCCGTTCTCTATATCCACCGCCCTATCCCGCTCCCATTCCCTTTCAGATATATTCGCCGATCGGTTTTGTCGTTCTGGGCTGTTGTTGTTCTTCAGCTGGTGGTTAATGGGACAACTCGATCGCGGTACAAGTACTCGATGGGTAAAAGGTGTTGGTTTATTGCGGTCTGTCGTGTTTTCGATGATCAGATCCCCGATATTGTGTCGAGATGACGTTGGCCGTTGGCGGCCGAACCCGAATCGGCGTCACGATGACGATGACTCAACAGGATGATGATCAACGTTTGGGAGCTCCTGGAGATCGTGAACTCGTTGACGATCGAGTCGACGTGTCGTGATATCCTGATCTCGTTAGCCGTATTGATGAACACGACGAATAAGTTCACGAAATAGGAAGATTCGACGACAGGAGTTCTCACGTTCGTCATCACCATGTTGGGTCGTGATCGTGACGACGACCTGGGCTGTGTTGCTGAGGATTGATAGTGGAGGGAATTGCCGATCTGGGTAAGACGGTCAATCGGATTATGGAGATCGGGGTTCAGGTGGCGCTATCGCCCAACCCCTCGAGGGTGAGCCCTTTCTCTAGGACAGAATTCAATGTCGTGATGGGATCAGGTCTGGGATTGGAAATGAGTCGGACACAGATGAGACACCCAGATAAGGCCAACAGGAACAGACAAACAGAAACCGACAGATCAAGACACAAAACATCAAATACACACAATAATATGTCAAGAGGGAAAAGAGACGGCAATAAGGGGGAACACACAGATCATTTACAAAGAGAGAACACAGTCGAAATAGAAAAACAGTTGAAAGATCAGGGACGATTTACGAGGACGATAGTACACGATATTGGTGAGATGAATCAGGGCGAGGGGGAAAACTGTGATTGTGGTGAAACCGGTCAATGTGCTATAACACAAACCACCGCCCGCTGTCCATCACCTCGCCACCTTTTCGATCACCGCCCCCGTCCACGTTCGCAATGATGTCATCGCCCGTTCACCCGAATACTGGTTGAATTTGACAGCTGGTGCGATATCCCGATGACCCATCACCGGGTGATCATCATCAGAGGTTCTGTAAACCATTCCATATCAACTTGTTCCAACGCCACGTTCTTGCTCAATTATCCCAAGAACTTTGATAATTACTCGATCCTATAAATGTGGTTTTCAACACATAAGTCCTATGGATTCCTAGTCATCTCTTGTGTGATTGGGTTCCTGACAGTTCAACCGACTCAACATTCGCCGCCGTTCGTCTCATCTTGAATTTTGTTTCCTGTTTATTAGATCGTATCGCCACTCCCCGCCGACCGCTTCCCCTCGACCCTGGTACTTTGATTGGGCCCTCTCCCCCAATCCTCGCCCATCGCTTTACTCACCCATGTCCCTCGCGTCGAAACCAACGACGCCCGTAAAAGAAATCCTCACAGCTCTGGCCAATGTACAAGCCGGCGTAGCGACCATGGATCAACGATTTCAACAGCAGCAATTGCACATCGAGTCCTTGGATCAACGAATACCAACAATCGCCAAAGACCGAACATCTCTACTCGGGCTGAGCCGACACCGGACGTAAATGTTGTCGCTGTCGAAGACCAATGCCAAAGTGTATCGACTTGCGATTCGAACCGTTCGACAGTAAACTGATGGGTTTTGGGTATATCCCTCAACTGTTGAGAAATGACGCATTCCTGCTCGGCCATCTCTGTCGGATGTAATAGCTGGCGAGACGGCGAGGAGATGTCGCCGGAACTACCGACGGTAAATGTGTTGAACGCGATCACACAGGAAAAACATCAGATTTTGTTGATATTCGGTGATCGGCAACGGTCGAGGGGATGTCATATTTAGCAAATTGTGATTTGATATGAGCTGGTGATGATGACGATCAGTGAACAGTACGGGACGGCGGATCGATGAGCAGGATCCACTCTCTGACATCGGAACATGTGTTGACCATGAGAGAAGGGGGTTGGGATGTCATTGATCGGCGATATGTGAACAAGGGACGGGGAGGGGGATCAGTTGGCGACTTCACAGGGAGGTCGGAGAATGATCACACGAGAACGAACATGAACCTCATCAGCTTCCGAACAATTGATCATCGCAACTTGATCACTGGAACGTATTTCTGAACCAAATTCCAATCGCCGACGATCATCATTGTTTCGGACTTCCGATTGGTGATCGATAAACACCCTTTTTGAAAGAACCCCAATAACGACAAGATCAGTGAATGGCGATCACGAAACGATCAGACAAATCGTGTCGATTCCAGTCCAGTTTTTCCGACCCCGTGACGGTGTCCGAGATGTCCAACTCCTAGGGTTTTGACCCCTAGCGCAAGGGGATCTTGAGTGCTGTACCCCGAATCCAGTCAAAGATCCCAGCGTGCTCGACATGCGGGTCTGTTCCGCCCCTGGATGTGCTCAGCCCTCGTCCAGCCAATGCCCCCGATGTGTCGCCCTGAAACTCCCTCCCGTATATTTCTGCTCCCAGAACTGCTTCAAATCGATCTGGGACACCCACAAGGACGTCCACAAGATGGCGACATATATCGCCAAGAACCAGTCGTATATTCCTCCCAGTAAATATCCCCTCGATCGCTCCATCCGATCAACGCCCGAAATTGTTTTTTCAATAATATGAAGATCTTGATCAGAATTCGCTTATACCAGTCCCCATCGTCCACAGTTCGTCACTCCATATCGTAATGTTCCTGATCATGTCGTGAAACCCGATTACGCCCTTCTTGGCATTCCCATATCGTATTCCCATTTCACCGCCCGACACTCATTATCCCTTTTTTTTTAACCAATCTCTGATCTCAGGGAACAAGCGAAACGGGGCGACTCCCGAATCGAGATTAAAACCCCAGAACAGATCGAGGGAATGAGGAAAGTCTGTCGTGTAAGATGAAGATGATTACCGGTATCGCCCTGGCGCGTCACTAACTTGTCGTTGCGTTTTTTTTTTTTCTTCAACACGTCAGTTATCGAGGGAGGTGCTGGATATCGCAGCGAGATCCATTCGTATCGGGATCACGACCGACGAGATCGACGCGATCGTTCACCAGGCGTGTATCGATCGTGATTCGTATCCATCGCCGCTCAACTATCATGGATTCCCCAAATCCTGTTGCATATCGGTCAACGAGGTCGGTTGGGTTCTATCGTCGTCAACGGGGGAAAATTCTGCTCGTTGAACCCCGGTCGATCAGGTGATCTGCCATGGCATACCCGATATGAGGCCCCTTCAAGATGGCGATATTATCAATATTGATATCTCACTATATCATGGCGGGTTTCATGGGGTAAAACAAAACGCAGATTTGCCGATTTTGAGCGAGCGATCGCGCCATTGACCCGGTGTTTGTTAGGATATCAATGAGACGTATTTCGTTGGGAATGTGGACGATGAGTCGAAAAGACTTGTGAAGACGGCGTATGCGTCGATGATGAACGCGATCGATCTAGGTTGGTTTTGTCAGTCAAATGTTTGGTGATGACGAAGAATTGATAATTGTGGTTTCGACCAGTGAAGCCGGGGGTGATGTTCAGGGAGTTCGGGTCGGTTATCAGCCGAACCGTGAATACGGCCGGGTTCTCTGTGGTGCGATCGTATTGTGGTCATGGGATCGGGAGCCTGTTCCACGCCACCCCCAATATCCCCCATTACAATAAGAACAAGGCGGTAATCGACGGTGAATATTGTGTGTTCGGGTCCTGGCGCTAAGCTGTCTGTCCCTGTCTTAGGTTGGCGTTGTTCGACCGGGACAGACGTTCACGATCGAGCCGATGATCAATATCGGTGATTGGCGCGATGTGACATGGCCCGATGACTGGACATCGGTCACCCAGGATGGAAAACGTTCCGCTCAGTTCGAACGTGAGTTCCCGATTTTTAAAATTGAAATATCCCGACGACTTATTTCGCTCAATCTCCCCCGTTTTTTCAGATACGATCCTGGCGACCGACGCTGGCTATGAGATATTGACGGCGAGATTAGAGACATCGCCCCCGTTATTCCTAGAACAACAATAACTAAATCTATTCTGTTTGTTTCCCACAAATCATCGCAAATGATCGTACTCGTTTGTTCCACTATCTGTGTATTTGCTCCCCTTTGCCCATCGAGCCCGGGTTCGATTGCTCTTGGTGTACCCTTCTCCTCATGAGCCTTATTGTTTCAATTATCGTGCACCAAGCACTAGCTACCGCGATCTGTGTCGTGTGTTCTGATGGCGTCGGGTTAGATTTCGCCCCCGGTTCCAATGTCGGCCCGATCGCAAAAGGTCAAACGGAAACCGCTTCAATTGGAATTCGGCGATGGGAGTTCCAACGAGGCCGTCGATATCCACAGCAAACTCAAAGTGGGTTTCTTTTCGGGGCAGTTTCACCACAAATTTTTGTCGCTGACGGAATCTGGCGCCATCCCACCATCAGACTCAGGCCGAAATCGACGAATTCTCAATGGCCGAGGGACTCCCCGAACTGGAGCGGATCGCCCAGCTCCTCGACAGCAAGAACGAGCTGCAGCGATCGGCCGGGATCGCGTCCATCGCCCGCTCCGTTCCCGAGTTCGGCGAGGTCGCCTTCATATCCCTGTTCAAACGGTTCGCCAAAACCGTCTCCAAAGGCGATAACGATATTCAGATCGCGGTAAAAACACATTCACGACAGATACAGATTTCGCTCTTCATCGCGATCGCGTTGTGTTTTCCGAAATTGGTTTGCGATTTAGGCGGCGATGGCCATCACCAAGATATTACCAGATATTGGCGATATGGAGTTTATTGCCACGAGCTGTATTCCATTGGTCGAGAAGATGATCACGAACTCGTCGGGGGCGGTTCACGAGTGGGTCGACGCCCTGATCGTGGCGAGTATCGCGGCCGATCAGTTGAGCGCCCGGGCGACGACGGCGAGCGCCCTGGCGTGGTCGGGGAGCCAACAGGACAAGGGTCTGCGGGTGGCGTCATGTCGAATATTGGGGGGTTTGGGGTCGGGGGTTCTACCGATCCTGGCCGAGGATCTGGCCAAGATCATGGCGACAATACAGATCATGTGTCAGGATACCGATCGCGATGTTCGCGCCACGATCACATCGCAATTACCGGGTCGGTTGGGTCCTAGCGCCATGTCGTTGGCCGGTGGGTTCTGAGGTCGCCAAATTCCAGGTGTGGCCGGGTTCGTCGATGGTAATCGCAGGGAGACGATCGTGTTCAAGGAGCTGATCGAATTGAGTCAGGATGAGGAAATTATCGTCAAAGTCGGTTTCAACAAACAGCTGGATATTCTCTGATGAAATCGGGTCGCCCCGTGCTGATCTTGTGCTCGTGTTGGTTCAGGTGGCGGCGTTGACAGCATTGGTGGATATCATTCCCATCGCCCCTATCGATAAGATCATCCCCCATATTATTCGCCTGTTCAAAGAGGGACAGACCGGTTCCCCCGATCAATCATACGCCGATCTCAAGGCGGAATCCGCCCATCTTCTCGGTGCGTTTTTTTTTTTGTTTTTTGGATTTCCAATCCCGTCGTGGTCCCGGGGGAGTAATCGCCCTCTGGTTCAGGTTGTGTTCTGGTGCGATTGTTTCCTGGTTCTAATCCGCCCCAACCCTCTAGCGTTATCGGGGGTCATATCACATACCTGTTGGAATATTGTCGGCTATTGACACAGGATTCATCGCCATCGATCAGGTCCCCCACAGATCGTGTGATTCATCTCCCACCACCTCGTCCCTGATTGTTGTTGTGTTATTCGATCCCCCGTTAACAGACGCCATTGCGCCTATAATATTCCAGCGATCGCCCAATGCTGTGGACGAGGACAATACTCCATATACGTCCAGTCGTTCTTGGCCAATCTCGTCAACGACGTCGATCCGACCGTAATTGATTCGTCATATTCGGTCTTCACCGCCGTTCAAACAATATTCCCTTTTTTCAGGTTCGATTATGTATCGCCCATGGATTTCACGAACTACCAGCTCTGATCGGTCGTGATCGATCGCTCACCCTATTACGCCCATCGTTCCTGAAACTGCTCAGCGATCCCGATCTCAAGGTCCAATCCACAATCGTTGCGAAAATCGTCGAGGTCTCGTCGCTCACCGACCCAATCACTGTTTTCCAAACGCCGCCTGAAATCTCGCCCGGATTTGTGTCAGATTACGTCGCTCTTCATGAAGTGCGACGGAACCGACGGACCGCCGTTAATTCCGATATCGCCACGTCCCCAGCCTCTTCATCGATCGTCGGTCCAGGGGCCGACGACCAATCCCGATCAGGGCGCGCCCTCCACCATCATCGACGAGCAGATCCTCAGAATCCTCATCGACTACGACGTGAAACTGGAGCTACGCTGGCGCGAGCGTGAACTCCTCTTCAAGAAACTCGGTGATTTTGTTCCCTGAAAACCGAAACGCTTCCGGGCGCAATCCTGACAACAGTTCCCCCTTCCGTTGTTCAGGCGAGCTGTGTTCGATCCTGAACGCCGATCTGCTGTTCCAGATCTGGTCCGATCCGTTGCTGTCGGCGATGCACTACGACGGGCGCCCGGTTCAGTTGGCGGCGGCGGCCACATTAGTGCAGCTGATGCGACACCAGACACGATGGGTCACACGTATTGAGATCTGTCAGCGCATCATCAACGACTTCGCACAGGTAATTTCCCATCATCGACTGCAAATTGTCGCCATTGACTCGTCGTTGTTTGTGTTGTAATTGCGGATCGATCGCAGTCTGGAACAGGTCGCGATCGTCTGTTGTTTCTCGATATGTGCCCAATGTTGGGAAGGCATTTCAGTCGGAAATGGTATCGAGGTAGGAAAAGGGGTTCAACTCGGGAAGGAGAACCCGTTGAGCTCTTGCGATAGATCGGATATTGAATATGGCGATTGGGTTATGCGACGACGATGTGGCGATTGTGAGAGCGCGAGCGACGTTGTTGCTGGCGAGCCATTGCCGACAGCTGGTGGAGCCCGGGCCTGAAGAAGAGGATGGGCGATGCGCCGTGTCGTCGTCGACCGTCATGAAGCTGATCGATCGCCTTCTGCTCGATCCGAACAGGGATGTTCAGGTACGGGGAATAGCGCCATCGGACTCGTTGACAATCCCTGAACGAACTGGCGCGGAGCAGGAAGCCGCTCAGAGGGCGAAGAAGGATCTGTCGTGTCCGGTCAAGACGGACGCCGAGTTCGAGGCTCAAGACGCCGCCAAGGAGCTGTCCGAGGAGACCATATTCCACGACGATTGCAGCAATTTCAGCGCCGAATTCTTCAAGGTCCGCCGATCGTCATCATTGTCGAATATCGCTGAACCCAATGCGGGGTCGTCGTCGACGAAATCACCATCTCCTGTTCCAGCGAAAAAGAAATCAACCACCAATATGGCCGTCAAGATCAGGGCGAAAACAAAAGTATAATCGAACAACGGCAATAGTGTTCGTTTCTTGACTGACCAATGCGATGTAGATGAGAAAGCCACCGCCAGAATTGCCGGCAATCCAGGTGAAGGTGAAGCCGGAAACGGCGAGCGCACCGTTGGCGGATGCGAATTGCCCAGCACCGGCACTGGCAGCGCACAAGAACGGACGGGTCCCAACGCTGCCGACCAGATTGATCGGAGCGGTGAGCGCGGCCAAACCATCGAGGACGTCGGTGACGGGACTGTTGATGCCAATCCAACCACCGCCTTCTGTCAAGAAACGATAGAGTATAAAACGCACCAACAACATATAAATCGAAACGAACTAGAATCGGTAATCAAAGGAGGCGATTTGGTAAATCAATGGGGACAATTGTCGATGTATTTCCTTATTCGTAAGGGTTGTTCTATTGATGTCGCACGATAACGACGCGGAGCATCTCCTTTTCTAATACCTGAAATTAAACAGAATCTCTTTAGACCAGGCTCAGACGAAGAAATACATACTGAACGGTTGTCGTCGGAGAAGGGATGAACAACCATCGTATGTTGGGGAACTGACCGATTTAGTCTCGTCAGCAACGACGACACCGCTTTTGGAAGAAAGCTGGCCGATATCGTTGATTTTGAGACGCAGGGCACTCTCAATATACGAGTGATAGTCGGCGTTGATAGAAGAGGTGTAGAGCGTGACGGAATCCTCGATTTTGAGCAACGCTGTCTTGCGCATTGACTGAATGTGGGCAACGATAGCGCGAGCCGAACCTTCGCTCAAGCATGATTCTGAATAAAAAATTTTGGCATATTGGACAGATTTAACGACGAATGGGCGTTTACCATCTGGTTGTCTGGAAATGACCACTACAGCGTCTCCTGATGAATGCGATACATATTCTTCATTATTCCCGATAAACGTCGTTACAATCGACACGTCACTAAGAGTGATGGTTTCGCCGTTTACGACAATAGACCCATTCGATCGGAACTCAACAACCTGATCGTGAAACGAATTCAATTACCAAGGAAAACGGCAGATACGGTACACATAACTACCTGGTCATGGGTTAACTTGAGAAGAGCGTTGGCAATTTGTTGGCGCTTGGATCCTAGCCGCCTTCCCAGTGCTTTATTGTCGGGCTCCACGCTCAGTGCGATGTAGCTGGTGATTTCGCTGCTGAACTGCACTGACTTTACGTTAAGCTCGGTCTGGATATAGTGATCCAGAGACGAGCAAGCCTGGACTCGACACGGTTAGGCAATGAGAGCGACGAACGTCGGAGCGTGTGCCAATTACATTGATAAGGGCCTGGTTCTGAGTGACGACGATACACGTTGGAAGTGGAACCCGCAAAGAAACGCCGGATTTCTCTCGGGCAGCTCGACCAAGATCAATCGCAAACTGCATGTATTCAACATCGGCCTCAATCTTCAAATCTCGAGACGTCTCGTCAACCTACGCAACAAATTGAATCGCTGTAAAAAACGTAGCAACCAGAACTGATTTGAAATCGCCTCGGTTTGCGAAAAGATAAAAAACGAAATTGAAGGAGCTTACTTCAGGGATAAATTCATAATGAACCGTATCCTGTTTAGCAGAGCCTAACCCATTGCTGAGGTTATGGTACATATGATCGGCCAGAAACGGGGTAAACGGTGCCATGAGTTTCGACATGGTCATGAGAACGGCGTAAAGCGTGGTCAACGAGTTGATACATTCAGATCGTTTTACATTATCCGCGCCCTTGATTCGGTTCTTGTTCAAACGCACGAACCATCGAGACATACGGTCAATAAACGACACAAGGTGAGGGATAACCTTGTCTGAAGACAATCAGCGTAAGACCCCACCCTAGCAAGCAGTCGTAAACCCATACCAAGATGATAAAGCGACATTTCGTGACGGACGTTGTAGATTAAAGTCTGCAACGACGACATGATCCATTTGTCCATGATGTTATCGGTGTGGTGGAATATCTGGGGATCGGCCTTGAATTCAACCCCATCCTGTAAGGCAAGCCGACGAGCCTACGACGATCACGTCAGTTGGACTAATTTTGACAACACATTTATACAAACCCCGACCTGAGTAATGAACAGAGAGAACATGTTGTACCAGGGAGTTAAAACATCCTTAACAACGCCAAAAACCCCTTCTTCTTTGAACCGTAATGGCTCACCGCAGACCACAGGTGAGTTGATCAGATACAGGCGAAGAGCATCAGCACCTAAACATCATCAGCGGTTAAGAAAACAAGAGACTAGGCTTTCCGAACCGTATTTGGTGATAATCAGCATTGGATCAGGGTAATTCTTTTCTTTCTTGGACATTTTTCGACCATCCTGCAATGAACGTAAGAAGAAAGCGAATGGCAGAAATGCGGACGGGGAACGAACAGAAGCCAACACCAGGCCATTAACGACCAAGTTTTTGAAAGGCGGACGGTCGAACAGAGAGGTCGAGCAGACTAATAAAGTGTAGAACCAGCCTGATCACAGTAAGTCAACAACAGCAGATACAACCATAATGACCGCATCAAACCTCGAGTCTGATCTAGTCCTTCGGCAATGAAATCGGCAGGGAACCCGCTCTCAAACATTTCGGAGTTCTCGAAAGGATAATGGCTTGATCCGTAAGGCATCGAACCGGATTCAAACCAGCAATCAAAAACGTCTTCAAGAACAAAACAACGTCAGTAAAAATTGAAGAGCAACATTTTTCGGTTGCTGACATACCGTCAACACGCTTAAGTTCGCCTTTGCCCATGGCAGACGGGATCGTGATCTGGTCAATGAAATGGCGATGCAGATCGGTGATGGGCTCAGGCCATCCACTGCGCTCCTGCAGCTCAGCGATCGATCCGATGAAAACGACTTCCTCGCCATCGTCACTGACCCAGATCGGCAATGGAGTTCCCCAGTATCTTCGCAAACACAAAAACATATTTAGAGAAATTAACATTGGAGCCGAGGCAGTTGAAACAATTAAATGACATGAATTAACGTGTAGGCGGCATTGGACAAAAATTACCTTGAACGAGAAACAGACCAATCACGAGCGTCTTTCAGCCAGTTATGAAATCGCTTCTCTTTGACATGAGCAGGAACCCAGTACGTCTCTTGATTACACTCCAGCAAACGATCGCGAATAGCAGGAACATTGACAAACCATGACGGAACTGCTCGATAGCTAAAGATCACATCTTTGATTCATTGAATATTCTGGCAAAGAGGGCATTATTACATGAGTGGGGTGTCACTTCGCCAGCAATGGGGATATTCGTGGGAAATGGTAGTTTCACGAATCAGGCGTCCAGATTTGGTCAGAAATCGAATGATGTCACGATCGGCCTGAAATAGAGATTAGAACAGACCATGTAAAGCGAAATTCAAAATGTTAATCACCTCTTTGACATATCTTCCAGCAAAATCAGTGACTTCATCAGTGAAGAGTCCCGATTCGTTGACGGGACAGGTGAGACCAGAGCCTCGCTCAATGATTTTATGATCAAGACAGACACGATAATCGTCCTCACCTAGAACAAAGGGCTGATTAGCAAAACGAGATTAGAGTTTGAAAAAAAACTGGTATTACCGAAAGCAGGGGCTTGATGGACAATCCCAGTACCGGATGTCTCTTCAACGTAGGAATCGGACAGAACCACGAAAGCTTCCTTCTGATCGGCGAAATATGGGAAAATGGGTTGATAACGAACACCCACTAGATCGGACCCCGATAGAGTGCATAAAACAGTGTATGGCACAGCAGACGTTCTGACCAAGGAATTAACGACACGCTGAAAGCCCGGGGACAAACAAAATACTTTTTTGTCTTTTTGGAAGAATATAGCTGAGAAAGCACCCTAGATGATCCACAGACCCAGATAGCGCCAGACTCTGTGATAGTTTGATATGCACAAGTTTCGAATGAGTGAAATGAAACAATACCAGTGTCTTTGATGACGTCATATTTCATCTGAGCGTTAACACAAAGTGCTAAGTTTGATGGCAGAGTCCATGGGGTAGTTGTGAAAGCCAAAAGAGCAGCTCCGTATAATGGGCTGCTGGCGTCCACGTCAACAACAGGGAAGGACACAATCACAGCTGGATCGTTAACGGTCTTGTAGTTTTGTCCCTGACAATGGATAATCAGAAACAAAATATTGAACCAAGTCAACTAGAGTACCGTGAAGCAATTATGATCGAAAAAAAGAATAACATAGCAACTTCTAGAAAACAAAAAGGTTGCAACAAAGGAAAACAACTTTTACCTTTTCAAAGTTGGACAAAGGAGTATGGCACGCAGTGGAGTACGGCATGACTTTAAACCCTTGATAAACGAGCCCTGATATTGGAGTTGATAAGAGTCGGGGCAACGGAAAAAGCTCAAAATAAAATTGACCTTTTTCCTGCATTTTTTTGAAGACCCACCAAGTCGACTCCATGAAATCGGGGTTCATTGTCTTCCAATCATTATCCATATCAATCCAGCGTCCAATACGTTCGGTGACGACACGCCAATCTTGAGCGTATCGCTGGACGATGGAACGACATTCCTCATTGTAGGCGGCGATACCCATCTCCATCACCTGACACAGATTCGTTCAGAAAATGTTGAGCATTGCCGAAGGTTGGTGAGTATACCTGATCCTTAGAGGATATTCCTAACTTCTTGTCAATTTCATACTCAACAGGCAGCCCATGACAATCCCACCCGAACCGTCGTTCAACGTGGTGTCCTGAACAGGTTCTTAAAACTGGAAACACGTGCGATGATGGTAAAAACAAAGGATGTCACAAACCGTAAATATAATATGTATATACTCTATTGCAGTCTACAGAAATAATTTTTACCAGTTTGATGGGCATATCGGGTGACAGTGTCTTTGATGGTACCAGCCAGAATATGGCCTACAAAACGATGTAAACAAGTAAATTTCGTCGGAGGAGAGCCTAAGTCAGTACCAAAATGCGGAAGGCCAGTAGCGAATGGAGGACCATCATAGAATGTAAATAAAGGACGATTCTCGGCCTTTGATCTCCTCATCGACTCCTGAAACGCATCACATTTCCGCCACCGATCAATGGTGATCGTCTCTTCGGCGGCGAAATCCATCGAGGCACTGGGCATATCGAACATCGGCTCTGGCGATTGTCCTGCTAAACCCGGCATGTTGTTGCAATTATGGGATCCCGAAACCGTCATTCCCACCGAACAGCCCGGAGTTTCGGCTCTGTAGGCGGAATGGCCGAATGGACCCCTTCCCCTGTAGGAGTTGGACTCTTCTGGTGACTGGGGGCCACTGTCCGCGCGATGGGCCGCCCCTGACTCAGAATGGACCCCTGCCCCTGTACGGGTTGGCCTCTTCTGGTGACTGGGGGCCACTGTCCGCGCGATGGGCCGCCCCTGACTCAGAATGGACCCCTGCCCCTGTACGGGTTGGCCTCTTCTGGTGACTGGGGGCCACTGTCCGCGCAATGGGCCGCCCCTGACTCGGACCTAGGGGGACGGGGTCATCACCCACGTCCAAACCGGCAATCGATCAGACGTTATCGTGTGGCGACTTTTGTTCGGGTCCCCGACGACATCATGAATCCCCCTGCGTTTGTCACTTATCGCGCCATGCGCGTGTGAACTATCATCTCAGCTGGGCAACCATTGTGGCCGCTGGATGCGCCATGATCTCAAGTTATATAAATCCAACGGGGGTGTCCCTGTTGTCAATAAACCACGTTTTAACCACAACCACACTGCCTTCTAAAGATAATGCACCGTTTCGCTTCCCCTCCTGGTTTGCGACTTGGACTAGTATCGCCAGGGAAACTGCATCAAAAAACAGCCAGATGGGATTAATTTTCTGGACGATTGTCCGTAGATTTTCGCCAAATATGGCAATCATCGGGTCGACCCGATATCGATGGAATTTGGTTGTAGCCGCGTCCATATTCATAATCCTATCGTTCCTGGTCATTTACCCAATGCTGGTGCCGGTCACGACCCCGGTCCACAATCCAGTGGTTTACCGCCCGATGCCGTTCATCAAGCACAGCGATCGATATATGCAGCTGGCGTTGGACGACCCAGTCGGACCCCCATCTCTATCGGTTTTCTCGTGGTCGGGGCGTCAAGCCAACACCATGGCCTTATGGAATATCGTCACCAGCCCTCCGTATGGTAATTCGACCTACACCGAGGTCGCCTTCATTCGTCATAATCGCCCAGATTGGGAGTTCGTCATGGAGATGTGGAGCAATCCCAGGCCGGAAACCCTAACCAGGACGCTCTATCAGGCCAAATACATCTGCATCGACGATTGCTTCTTCATGTTCAGATCGGATCACACCCTGATATTCCCATGGGATCGCTACAATCAGATTCGCACACACCTACTTCATTCAGATAAACAAACCGACGAAAGATAGAAATCATCATCATCGCCTCAATTATCCGGAAAAAAAAATAGTCATTTTGTTAATTATTAATACAGCTGATGGATGGGGAGAGGAGTCGGTTTAGCTCTCCCAAGCCAGGTTGATACGATTGTAATGCTGGCAGTTGCTGCATTGCCAATCGTGCAGGCCGTTNCAGATTCGCACACACCTACTTCATTCAGATAAACAAACCGACGAAAGATAGAAATCATCATCATCGCCTCAATTATCCGGAAAAAAAAATAGTCATTTTGTTAATTATTAATACAGCTGATGGATGGGGAGAGGAGTCGGTTTAGCTCTCCCAAGCCAGGTTGATACGATTGTAATGCTGGCAGTTGCTGCATTGCCAATCGTGTAGGCCGTTCGGAAGCGGATGACGATGTTTGCATTCTTCACAATGGCCACCGAGCCCCGAACCGATATGCGGCCATTGCTGATAGGTTTTATAGTTGAGGTATTCGGTGATCTCGATGAGCTCGTTTTCCATCAGCGAGCTCTGGACGATGGCGTAGAGATCCGACATGTTGTCGTTGGCGTTCTGGATGAAGCCATCGAAGACCCGCATCTGATGGTAATGATCGCCTACATGATTGCATGGTCGGGTCTCAATGGAACTCATAGTCTTTAGTTATCTACACTTAATCTCGACAATAAACCAGATTTGTGGAATGGGCAGCGAACAATATTGAGGCCACGACGAAACACCAGGAAAATTGACTCATTAGCCTGCGATGAGCAGGAGTCAATGCGCGTCCGTTTTCGCCATCGACTGATTAATCGCCATCTCTCGCACATTCGCGTCTTGTTTGAGTCAGGCACAGATCGCAACCGCAAGTAAACCCATAGGACCAGAGCAGGGATTGCTGTCGATCGGCGAAGGGCAAACCTGGATCAACATACGATATCGATAGCTCATCATTGAGCGAGATGTCCCTTGTCGCAAATGCCTCAGCATATCCATCCACGAACTCTTGCCCGATTTCCACGTTCGGATCGCAGGAATGATTAATGAACGACAGTCGTCGCATTAACGCAACGGCTTGCGGGTTGGCCGGATCTCCAATCATCATACAGTTCAGGTGCAAAATTCCTAGAATTTGTCGATACGACGGCAGCGAAAACAGATCGCGCAACGAATATCCTTCCGATTTGATATGCTGCTCAACTACAGACAGCATTGTATGCCAATCATGTTCGATTAACCGATCCTCAGGCAGGTTGGCGAACATCAATGAACTCAAATAATCGATGCGATCGGAATTGCCTGAACAGAACAGTGAGGAAATGGAGAAAATAAATGAACAATGAAAACGACCCCGAATGACTCTGTCAATCAGTAATTGAGAAGCCATTTTCGGGAATCGCCCCGATGACTCCCATTTGATCGTTTTCAGCCAATCGTGAACCCGAATACTGCCGATATATTCGTCGCATACATCTGTTTGGCGCTCGAGTTATATCAACAACACGATATTGTCTGCAAAGCACGTTCCTACCACAGCTGGGATGGTGCCGGGCGCAATTCGGGCAGAGACGACGCCCATTCACATCGAGCGATATCGCCAACGGCCTCTCACGATGGATGACCTGGCCCTTGGCGAAATCCGATAGCGCGAACAATCCTTTACCTTTGACCTTGTTCGCATGGCGTATAGCCACCAAACCCATTTGTGTTCCTCTGACGCTCCGAGGTATTAAATGCTGTAAAGGCCCCGCAAATCCGCACAACAACAATCAGATAAGGTCAGACGGGTTTATTATCAGCGATTGATGCCAGATACATTAGATTCTCTAATAACCTTTGCTGGTACCTACGATGAGGAGAATCAGCAACAGGTTAAAAAAAAATCGCGTTCAACGACTTGACGCAGCAATCCAATTGCCCTGTATTTTGAAGTTCAATAATGGCTTGCATCAACAGCTGGTTCTCCTCCAAATGCTAATCAGGCGTTAATTATTCGTAGGCAGAATTGACTAAGGGGCGATAAGAGGAACGGCACCTTTTGCATCAGCTCCGACGTCATAGGTGCAGTTGGCCTGATATTAACAGGGCGCTCCTTCTGAAATGTGCCAAGATTTCCAGCCATTTTTATCACTGTCGGACAGAATATCGTGAACCGGGGCGCGTGAATAATGAGGGATTTTCGCAAAATCAGGCGAGTCGGTGGGGAAGACGTGATCCTGTTTCGGTCATTGATGCAGTTATCGGCATCTGGCGCAGCCTTCCCTGTCGCCATCACCTGGGCGGGCTGGGAGTGGGAAAAAATGGGGTCACCTCAAGGAAGCCGAGATGTGAATCAGTTTAAGGTGAATCACCTTATGGACTGAGGAGAAGGCGTCGTTATGGAAGAGCACCAAACGCCGCCGAAGAGTCGGTTGCTTATAGCGCCATGAAATCGAGGCCGCCAACGCTTCTGTCCAACGGCAGGTTCTGCCTGTTTTATGATGATGCGATGAAGGAACAGCTTGTCGGTGGGATCAGACTTAGTGAGATTATGTCGGTTAACCGATCACATTGTCGCAGATCCTTTCGAAACCAGTGATGATTCCTTATCCCGTCAAAGAAGCAACGCTCGTTGAGGAAACTGGTACAATTATCCCCGCTTGAGAACTCTGATCACTGTCGAAAAGGCTATTCGGCAGATCAAAAACCGTTTTCTAAACTTTTCAATCCAGAAAGGGAGCCAATGCCTATGACCGATCGGAAGAGATGGAGGCAAAATTTTATATGTGCATGTTCCGTTCTCCATAACATCCGTATTGAAGTGCTAAATGAATCCCGTATAGCCAACGATGAAAGCATAATTAGTGCAAGTGGGAATTGTGAACGCAATCCGGTTGAGGTCATTTGCAATGTTAATTACTAACAAGATCAAATTCGGCAGTGATTGTTAGATCATTCAATATATGGTTGATGTACATTAGTTCCTTTTTATCTGAGATGAACGGCCAAGTAACTGGATCATCGCTTCCTGAGTCTCCACCAATTTAACAGTGTATTGTTTACTTTCAAGAAGCAGTTGATGGGTGGAGGTAGCGAGGTCGTGAATTTGTTTGACGTGTTCGCCATCGGAAGCTGCGAGTACTTCCGGTTTCAACAACGCTTCGCTGATTGATTGCAAGCCCTCTTCTATGTTCAAACCCAGCGTGTCGAAAGCGCGGACCTTCCGATCGCCGCAATCGGAACCATCCTCATCATATTCTTCATCCACGGCGTCAAGAATACTGGCAAGGGCTTGTGCAATAAACGCGACAACGCTAGGAATGACGACGGCGGCGATCATTCGACGCATGTCCCTCATCTGTATATGTTTTCTGCAATGAAGTTTCGAGGTCCTCGACCTCGATTGAATCGAAATACCAGTCAGATTGCGAGTTTGCGACGCACAATTTCGACTTTGTTCCCCTAATGTGCGAGGGAGATTGCGGAAAAGCTCAAAGGGGTAAAATACCGCTATTACTCTGCGGTGGAGATGCTCTCAGCAGCGAAAGAACCATGCCTACTTGTTTTCAAACGCGACAAAAAAAACGCTTTGCTGGCGTAGAGAATGGCAGCGATCGGGGTAAATTGTCATTCTCATCGGAATCTGATTCTCCTCCGTCAGAATTCAAAATCGGCGGTTGAAGTCAGACTACGGTGAGCCATTCCTTCACGATCACCAAAGTGGTTGACTAATGCATCCCAGTATAGTGGTTTCTTCGGGATCCTGACATTGCCAGTTTTTATATCGTGAGCTTGGACAGCACGATACGTTCTTGCAAGTACTGAAACTTGTTTTTAACTTTCAAGACCGGGAGTTACACGTTCCCAACCTCTAATCAAGGCTTTTTTGTCTGTCGCGTTTAAAAACAAGCCACGGTTCTTTCGCTGCTGAAGCAGCATTTTAATCATTTCTAAAGACCATCGGACGTCGACGCAGGGCTCGGTTCTTTCAGCTTTGGCTGACGGTTTTGCGCAACCACATTGGCCTCATTTATTTTCAGCATTTTTTTTTCGCTAGAACCAGGCTCTAAAGGCTCCACATCATTGATTAAAAAAAAATGGCCAGTATAAAATACGAACTCTAATTTCCAGGCCCCGCACCGCTAAATTTACTGCATTGTAGCTGGGAAAGGTAATCGGCCAGTCAGCGCGTAATCAGGGCGTCTATCCCGGCGCAGGGTAACATGATCAAGATGTAAATGCATACGTTACAACCTGGTGTCTGCCGAGCCAATGACATCGGTTAGCACGCGCCTAAGGAATGCTGCCACCAACACGTTTACACGGTCTAATCATCGGTTGATGTCAGATCGAATAACCAATAGACTCTTGGTACA
Organism: Spongospora subterranea; assembly: GCA_900404475.1. Lineage (NCBI taxonomy): Eukaryota > Endomyxa > Phytomyxea > Plasmodiophorida > Plasmodiophoridae > Spongospora > Spongospora subterranea. The sequence goes on along the minus strand of OUQQ01000149.1, from coordinate 11,398 downwards.
GTGTGATTCCGCTCCGAAACGTTAGAGTTGCCGAGATAACGCAGGAAGTTCTGTCCGCTATCAAGAAATTCGACGGTTCTGACGATGACGATTCACTTCTTTGGCAACAAAAGGTTACAAAGTACCTTTCGACAAAAGAACTTGAGAGGTTCATTGAAGGACCCCTTGACAGGCCAATGAGCAGGGAAGATCAACAAGCTGATAAGAAGGCCAAATCGATTATCTGCACTTCTCCTCAGCAGCGTTACTACTGAATCAAGTGCACACGCAGGATGTAGTGAATATGCGCGAATTCGACTGTTAATCTCTCAAAGTCAAACGATGCTGACATAAACCGATGAATATCAGAATGATTTATTGTAGGAAATGAAGTTCATGGTATATGATGGTAACATCAAAGCCATGCTGAATTAGTATTATCTCCTAGAGGACCTATGCTCATCCCAACTGTGGAAACATAACTGGTTTGACCGTGTAAACGTGTTGGTGGCAGCATTCCTTAGGCGCGTGATCATTACACAGGTGATGGACACGCGCAGGCGCCGCTTTCGCCCAACTGACAGCATTCGAATGCCCTTCAGAATCAATCTACAGTACTGGCTAACTACTGTGAAAGTGTACTTGGGAGCCTGGCAAAATCATCAATGAAAACGTTCCAGCCATTGTTTGATAGTGTCTTTTTTCCAAAGTGTCACAATCCTCATGTTCTTTTTCGAGGCGCTTCCCACGGAGCGTTGCAATATTGGCCTGCCGATGCAGTTAATTTAGAAAGACGTTAATCGTTCACACACTTCAACAACCGAAAGCGGAATCAATGATATGGATTGCGCGTCTGGTGCCCGCGAAGCAAAATCGTTTGATTAAGTACATGTTGTGTAAATCAAAGTGAGCGTTGCAATATTGGCCTGCCGATGCAGTTAATTTAGAAAGACGTTAATCGTTCACACACTTCAACAACCGAAAGCAGAATCAATGATACGGATTGCGCGTCTGGTGCCCGCGAAGCAAAATGGTTTGATTAAGTACATGTTGTGTAAATCAAAGTTTAAAGAAATTAGGTGATGGGTTTATCGGGGCTTGCAGTTGCATGAATGATGGATCTTGCTCTGATAAACATTACCCAATATGCCAATTGACGCGATCTCTTTTTCCATAATTTCATTATGTCTTCGATGCGACTCTGATGTTGCTCGTATTCGTCATCAAACTTCCCTAGACCTGACAGATTGAATCCTGACAAAACAAAGACTGTTGAAATCCCATATTATATTATGACGTACATGTTTCAGCAAACCTTCAACTTTGTTTCCAGGAAACGCAGTCGCTGAAAAAATAGTGCCAGGTCCATCGAACAATGAATGCGGCCTTTGAATCGAGTACAAAACTGTCATACTACGCTGAAGCGAACCAAGTTGTAAGTGTGGGCCTAGACGGGAAATGACTTGGCAGAACGCCAATGCTGATGTGCACTAAAGGGTTCAACAGATATCACAAGAGCCATAGATATCCAAGTACCTTGAGAAGCGGTTTCCGTAAACAGACAAGGAACACGACCGAGAGTCGAGGTAGCGCTTCCCATCTAGATAGAATTAGCTGATCCCAAACGTACATCATTACGGGGATGGAGCAAACTCGGATGAAATTATATTGGCAGAGTTCGTCCAACGCATCCTGTAGAGTTTTAAACACCAACTTATATTACTTGAACAAACAGAGAGGTACCTCCAAGCCGCTAACAACTGCATATGAACGGATTCCTGCGGAATAAGAAGAAAGTTTGCCGCTGGCGGAACTACCCACAGATCGCCTTTCGATCGACACTCTCTCGATGACCTATTATTGTTTATACACCGTCTACAAACAACCCCAATATTGCAGCTAACTTTGTACAATTCGGGATCCTTGGCTTTTAGGTCGGCGTCAAGCCGTATTACGAAAGTTGTGAACATCTGTTGATCTACTAACGTTAGAACATAGTTAGCTCGCTCAAGGGCGGCCATATGTTCGACAATATCAGTTAGGGCATCGCTCCTTTTTTCAGGACCTTTACAGTGTTTAAGGTGCGAGTAAAATATCAATGTCGTTGAATACCTCTACGATATGCAAATAATGCAGGAAATATAAAATAAAAAGCGGTTGCATGAATGGGCATGGATTCAGCATCAAGAAATGCCAATACAGTCCTCATATCGGATAGAAATTCGTGGTCTCCTAACAGCTGCGGAAACGATTTAATCAAGATGGCTTCACACTGCAAAAATCCCTTTGAGTAAGCTTTCATCCAAATTAAACTATTCCACCTTTGAACCAATATCCAACTCCTGCTCGGTAAGAAGGCCATTACTGGATGCGAATTTCTCCTTTATTCCGAAACGGTGGTTAATCTGCCGCATTTAGCAATTTGGCTACGAAAAACATACCTGGAATGAGCTTCTAATCGAAGGATAGGACAGGCAAAGGCGCCATACCTACCAAAACGCATGTAACTGTTTTGTTGGCTTTGTACTCAAGGCAAATAACACTACATCACGGCGCAGCGTGCTAGAAAGTGGTATATTTTTTAGTATCTTCAGACGCTGAAAAGTCTCGGTAGCCATCGAATTCGAAGACGACCTCAACAGAGACGCTGCGGCAGCGGATGTATACTCAAGAATACGCTGAAGTCTCGATGATGACGACGATTCATCAGAGCTTGAGTCGACCACATTGGCAATGGACTGGTCAACAATTCCGGATAATTTTTTCATAAACGAAGGATACGACGGTAGGTTAACGACTATAAAAATTACAGTCAACAATCAGGCACTTTCCAGGCAGGAAGACGTACACCGTTCCTCGATTTTACCCATATAGGCAAGTTGTTCGTCGGGAGAAAGATCAGAGAAAAAACCTGCGCGATCTTCCGCCAGAGCATTTTGCAGCTGCTGATAGATCGTAATGGAAATGGTTTGCCACTCTTCAGTGTTGAGTATTGCCTGCCTGCACTGATCCAGCCAGGAAGTATCGCGTTCCATGGCTTCCTGGAACCAGCGCCACAATCAACAGAATGCGATCAGATGAAGGCCGCGTTCAGTGTAGCAGTATGGGCATGCTGTGGTAACGATGATGTGTGCAGCAGTCTGGGACAGTGTAGAGGAGGTGCAGCATGAGAATGGGTGGAGTTGTTGACGGTACAGAGATAGCTCCCCTGACCGCTCTTCATTACCACATTGGCGTTGGCGGATCATCACGGGAATAAGGGCGGACATCTCCGTGCTGTTCTAATTCGGAAAAGACCATGGAATCCTGGATGCTGCTACAGAGAGTTCGGGCTGGAAAAGACCAATGCAAAGCGACCATACGATATATTGGGCAGGTGTGTTTCCAAATGCTCATGCTGTTGCGGGATGTGGTATTAATTTTGTGGTGTCGTTAGGTTGAAGGCAGTAAGGGTGAATGGCTTGGAGTGGAATGGGATCAGCCATCTCGTGGAAGACACGACGGTTTGGTTCGGGATAAAAGATATTTCAGCTGTGCAAATTCACGTTCAGGATCTTTCGTTAGACCTGATCAATGCTCGCGAGCGATAACACTTCTAGACGCCGTCAAAGCTAAATATGCTGACCAATCAGAAGGTGAAACACTATAGGTGAATAATGTCAACTAATGCTTATCAGCTGGTGAAAACTTTCTAATTGGAAAGAATACTGAACGATCTGGAGAATTCAGAATCAATGTAGAATTTGTCGGTATTACCAATTGCAGAGTGGCTTCCATGCCGTTATAATGATCATTTCGTAGGCGAATCAAGGGTCATTTCGAAACAATCTCAAATTGAAAATCTTCTACTAATGTCTGTCCATGACACAAACGTCGATTCCGTCGATGAGAACTTTTCTTCAATTTGCCCAAGTCGGTTGTCTTCATCGCCAATATGTAATCCAGGGCTCATAGCTATTTAGATGCAACAGAAATAGACTTGGAAAATACTCTGTTGACGGATTGGAATCAACTTCTGAGGTTGCCAGCAAGCGTATCTGAGTTGCGATTGGGTCGGAACTTGATGAATCTTGACCTGCCCGAAGAATTTGCCCTTCGATTGGAAAAAGCGCTGCCCCAGCTTAGGGTCCTCATGGTTAACGACATACAAAATATTTGGTCGCATGTAAGTGTTTTTGGACATCAGCGCGCGGATTTGCCAATCAATTGTTTAGGTTTCCTACCTTTCGTCACGATCTTGTTTTTCACGTCTCGAGCAGTTATATCTCTGTGATAACAATCTAAGAAGTTTCCCTGGATTTTCTGATTACAGCCTGAGCTGTTTAAAACTTTTAGATCTTACAGGCAACGCCATCGGCGATTGGCATCAATTAAGCGCGTTTGCACGACTTCACAGGTTCCCAACATCTTCATTTTTTTTTAATGTTTGTAATTTTCTTGCATAGCCTGACTGAGTTGGTCGTAAACAATAATTACTTATCTCAAGTCGGAGTTATCACAGCAGAAGACTTCAAAAGCCTCGTTTCTTTATCGTTGTACGGCAACAAGTTTTCGACAATTGACGCGTTCGATCAACTGCAAAATTTAAACTCATTAACTACTCTAAGAGTTCAAAATAATCCGTTCGAGGCTACAGTTGGAGCGAGTCGTGGCAGAAGATTACGTACGCTATTGTTATCATCAAAATATTTCTGTCTTTGAAAAAGTGACGCTAGTTATTGGGCTATTGTCTGGCTTGACTATTCTCAATCGGAGTCAGGTCACCAGAAAGGAGCGAAAAAATTCAGAATTGGAGTTCATCAATTACTGCTCAACCTCTGCTATATTCAAAACGTCTAGGCGGCATATAACTTTGCTTTCTGAATATCACGGTACTTTGGCAACATATTACATATGGGGCTGTTCTGAAAAGTGCTACAGACGCAATTCACCTCTCTCGATCCTCTGATCAAACTCTGCGCGATTCGGGAGAGACTATATCGTTAACTTTACGATCGAACTTGCCTGCATCAATGACGATGGTACCAGTCGTTCGCAATGTCTTACCTTCCATGTCTGTCGCATTGCTTTTACAACTTTCCCGACGCGTATTCAAAATCGATCCAGCTTTTGAGGTCGATTTGTACTACTTCGATAGTGAATCTGCGTTTCCAATGCTATTACACGACCATGAATATCCTCTAGAATATTATTCCATTGCGACAAAGAGCGAGATTATTATTGAAGCAAAGGAACCAGTCAATGGTTCGCAAAATTGCTGTAATTAAAAGCGGTACAAAACGACACCGAGTTATCATTTACTGTACAACGGAAATTTTATAGATCGCGCTCATAATTTTCACCGCTAGAATCGTCATCATCCTCAACTTCGACATCATCCTGGGTTGGAAGCCGGTGATATATACCTTCTGCCGCCTGGAAGCAATGACGTTCATCAGCTTTCCAAAGTACGGAGACAGATATCCTAACCTTAAACTTAGTATCCCTGTTCGATTGTCCTTGGCAAAATACTTCAAGTTGTCCGATGATTGGACATTGAGGACAATTAGCGTTGGTATACATGCTATTCTGTTTCATTGCCAAATATTTCTGAGTATCTACATGAAGAAATTCCACCACAGTTTTTCGACCCCAAAACGTTTCCGAGCAGACGACTTTCCAATTGTCACCGGAATCGCTGCCTGCATCATTTCCGAAACAGCTCACCTGACAACAATTACAGTCAACACTTAATACAAAGATCCTTTGGAGATAGCACCTCTTGATTTTGAGATAACGGCGATTTGTGTAAATGGCTATGCAGGAATTTTTGCGTCCCAACATGTTTGAGACGAATGGTACTACCGCAAGAAATGTTGGTCCCTGTTTCGTATAAATCTGAGCAAAATCCAGCATCAAACCAGTTATCGCAAGACCTGTGGGTATAGCAGGTTTCCCGTACGCAGCTACGATTTGGAACAGATTTTCATGGTGCGCCCTATTCGCATCAATCAACAAACAAGGATCAACAGCTCCAGAATTCTACATACTGATCGAATCCAGTGACGGATTGCTGACCCGATCCTGGACTATTGCCATAATTGATCGCATGGGAATGTAGCCTGAACTTATTATCGTTGTGAATGATTTGAGGAGCGCTAAAGTACGTGACGGCCGGGTAATCTATTGTGCAGATAGTAAGGCAAACCAAAGATAAACATCCACATGAGTTTATCGGACACCTTTCATCAAGGTGTCCTTGCTTCCATGGCACACAGCCAACAATACGATCGCAGCGACAGCCGCTTCCCACGTCGCCATGATCTCGGGTACAGTGTTGACAATTCGCGCGGACTTTGACAAGTGAACAGCAGTCGACATTGTGGGCTGTGGGACATAAAACATGCAATTTATTCAATAATAATAACATTCGTTCGAGCATCACTTACAAAAACGGATCTTCATTTGACCAATGTAACGATAAGATCGAGGTTAGATAAAGTCGTCAACAGAATCTAGGAATTTGCAGAAAAAGAAAACGGAATCTTCAATTACTGCATCAGTACACGAATCGTCAACTATTCCAACTGTTCACAATGACATTAAACATTAAAATGTGATAATAGTACGAAATTCGACGGCAGCGTCCAGCGACAAAGATGCTCTGTAACCAACCAGATCGCCTTTATTCAAGCTCAAGGCGGAAGATAGAAAGTTGATTTCGTCGTAAAGGACGACGGTTTAGCTCCTGTTGCAACCGCTTAAGTTAGAAGGAGATCAAACTGCTCATTTGCGATTAAGACACGTCGCGCAGCACTGTTGCAGTTTCCGGGATAAATTTCGGATCAGCTTATCGCTATCTGAAGTAAAATACATCATGGAGGCAACGATGCCGGTGTTGAGCGTTAAAAGTAATGGCATTTGTGTCCCAATTGCAACTAATGTCAACGCAACGGCCAAAGAACATTGTGCCCTGTACATGCTTCCACAAACCACCCTGAAATCACTAGTAGACCTGTGCCGCAATACGAGTCTTTATCAGCTTGTATGATTGGTCATTGGCCGCTTTGCTTTGGATATATGGAATGGTCGGCGGCAATAACGGCGAGTTTGGCAAATCATGATAACTCAACACCTCTCGAGCTGCTCTGCGAATTGATTACGTTTTCCCAGTCCATGGGCACTTTTCTCGACAGGAATCATGAACAAATTTTCAAGAAACATCACTCCTCGACCTGCATCAATGGAAACCGAACCGAAATCTGATTTCGATGACCCACCAAAGTTGTGCCTGTTCCGATCGAGGTGGTAGATCNCATGGAGGCAACGATGCCGGTGTTGAGCGTTAAAAGTAATGGCATTTGTGTCCCAATTGCAACTAATGTCAACGCAACGGCCAAAGAACATTGTGCCCTGTACATGCTTCCATAAACCACCCTGAAATCACTAGAAGACCTGTGCCGCAATACGAGTCTTTATCAGCTTGTATGATCGGTCATTGGCCGCTTTGCTTTGGATATATGGAATGGTCGGCGGCAATAACGGCGAGTTTGGCAAATCATGATAACTCAACACCTCTCGAGCTGCTCTGCGAATTGATTACGTTTTCCCAGTCCATGGGCACTTTTCTCGACAGGAATCATGAACAATTTTCAAGAAACATCACTCCACGACCTGCATCAATGGAAACCGAACCGAAATCTGATTTCGATGACCCACCAAAGTTGTGCCTGTTCCGATCGAGGTGGTAGATCTTAACGAGGTATTGATCGGTTGATCAAAATATCGGATATTTACATCGATTCGGTTCATCGGAATAGCGTGATTGGGTTGACAGTATTCAGGGCGAATATGGCAACGGCATTGCAATCGCATCTGAATGCCGAGAAGGTAATTCACGTCGTCCCGGCTCATGCGTTTCGAATTGTTCTCAAACCGCGCAGCAAATGAAGGCGAACCCGCGCCGGCAACTGTACATGAAGATGGTCGGCAAAGGCGGGGCATCGTCGAGTTTAGCCAAACCGAAACTGCATGATAAGGACAAAGGACCAGCTCGTGTCGGAGCGAAGAAGATCAGACCCTCAACGGAAATCACACAGTTCCGTCGGTTCTACGATCGGGGCGATCTCCCTATTCGTGTTCTCTTTGCTGGGGCAACGCGTCGAGTCCAGTGGAAGGTAAACCTGGGTTCTCAAAGCAGCAATTGGATACGAATGATGGTTTCCGCCACGAAAACAGGCTGATATCGCCAAGCTGGATTTCCATCACTATCTGCCGATATTCGTTGACGGGCTTCGCGAGAAAACGGAGCCGTACCGGTTCCTTGCATTTGCCGGAACTAAAGATCTGCTATCGAATGGTCCAGAAAAAGTTCTTCCTGTGATCCCACAGATTATCATTCCGATTAAAAGTGAGGTCGCCGTGTATTGTTGGGGATCTTGATCTGATCCCCTTTCTCACAGCGGCGTTGAACACTCGCGATCCCGAGATTATTTGCCCGTTATTGCAAGTGCTGCAGCAGTTGGTTCAGGCCGGGGATAGGATCGGGGAAGCGCTGGTCCCATATTACAGGCAGATCCTTCCTGTGTTCAATCTGTTCAAGAATACCAACGGTACGACGCATTGGATATCGCCAGCGAACCGTCAGTAATCAACATGTGTTGGTTGTTGAGACAGTTAACAACGGGGACGCGATCGATTACGGGCAGAGAAAAAGGGATAATATGGGAGATCTCATCGAGGAGACGCTGGAGCTGTTTGAGATCAATGGAGGAGAGGATGCGTTCATCAACATCAAGTACATGATCCCGACGTACGAGAGCCATGTTCTCAACTAGACCAAATTAATACACAATTTCTACAGCTCGATACATGGGCAGTGACGAGATAAATATCGATCGAAGGAAGAGAAAGGGTTTGAAGTAATCCAAACTGCCCAGCAGCAGACTGATATTGCTGAGGTAATGAAGATCGTGTTGAAGAAAACAAGGGTTTATCCTGGGGCCAGTTGAAATGTTTTCCTGAGCGGGACAATGTGGTGATAAAAAACATGGTCGAACACCGATATGGGCAGTAGTGGATCAATGGCATTCAATGCACGACTGGATGGGTAAAACCATTATCGGGTTCAAATGATGCGAAAATGTGACTTCTCATGTCCTCGTCAAACCTGACGGCGGATTGAATAGGAAG
>OUQQ01000147.1:39832-72829 GCA_900404475.1 Spongospora subterranea | reverse complement strand
TAGCGACATCGGAAGAAATGTTCGGGTATTTTGGTTTCCGCCCGCAGTTCTTTTTCAGATGCGTTAGAACTGCTGCAGTGGCTCCTGCTGCCAATGTATCCTTTCATCGATGCCAAATCCGGCTAATCGTGAGCCACGATATGTTGAATTCGGCCCCGATAATAGCGAACACCCTTTTTGGGTTTTCCAGTGATATCCAACATCGTCAAAAGGCGGGCGTACACAGCTGTGCGAGCATCGTTAACCATTTCCGGTTGGTCTCCTCATCTGCAACTTGTCCATGGGCAGCAGGAACGTTCCTTTGGTAGTGAAAATATGCAGTTCCAGAGTGAATACAGTAACAGAGGAAGATGATGTCTAACAGGCAAGAGACGTAACCATCATAACGACATCACCCTCATCATCACTCAAATTGCTCTACCCACAAATCTCCAAAACCAGTTTCAAACACCGATATTCCATCAAAACACACAAGATCAAGTTGCATCACAAGCTAGCGACCACAAAAAATTGGATTTCCAAACTTAAAAATTGAGCTGATTCCAAACAGAAAGTCCGTCTCGATCGGTTATTTTGAGTTTCACCGTCAATGCTTCTGGTTGACTTCCTTCTTTCTGGGTTCAGCATTATGGGCGAGAACATCTGGTATCATAGCGAAGGCGATGCCACCCTTGGCACTGAGTCTGGCGATCAGCCTTGTAAACTGCCACGCGAGATTCTTTAAATTACTTCTGAAAAAAATTCAAATTTGACTTGTGTTATCAGACAAAAACCAGGTTAACAAGTTATTAACCAGTTAACCGTTTTCATTAACCGGTTAACCGTATCTTTATACCAGACAAAAAACGGTTAACCGATCAGCTAACCGCCTAAATAACCATTAAAAGCGCGTTTGGATGAGGATGCATTCCTGATCGGTCTGATGTTGGAACAAGCTGGAATTAGCAAAGCGTGCAGACTCTGGTTTCAAAGAAGGGCCTGGAAGGCAGTGCTGGTTTCGGTGAATCGCCAATTTGATTTGAACTATACACAAGATCGAAACAAACAACTTCAGCTGATATAACAAACGTTGGTAAAAAAACTCTGTGTTAATGCTCTCTGCAATTATTTCGCTATTACCAGTTCGACTTGATCTGATCTTGTGTATAGTTTCAATCAAATTGGCCTTTCAACGAAACCAGCACTGCCATTCAGGCCTCTTTTGAAAATCAAAGTCTGCAAGTTCGGGATTCCTAGCTGTTCCAACATCAAACTGATCAGGAATGCATCCTTGTCCAAATCCCAGGCTGTCCACAAACCCCAAATAGCTTGTTTAAGCTCCTGGCATGGAGAGATCCCCGAGTGGTTCAGGAACCAAACACGCAAATACCCCTACGAATATCTTGAATGGCCGAATTGTCGGCCATAAGGTTTCACAACAATTTCACTACTGTACATAGTTTTCTGCCCATTGCTCAGTATTTCACCTTATATAGAGGTTGTAGTTCAAAAGACAACGAGTTCATCCTCAAAAAAATAACATTTTTATGTGCCTGACCGAAAAGAAACAACGCGTTGAAAATGAGGGTTTCGATGGAAAATCAGTCCTATGCGACTCTCTGGCAAGTCCTCCTTGCGCTTGATTGGGCAGGGGATCATCGTCGTCGTCACCCAGATGATTATTGGGTAACAATCTCCCCCACAGCCTCTTGCCTTCAGTACTGCTTTCGTGTGCCAGATCTGCCAGCAACTCTTTCGCCCGGGCGGGCGAACTTTGATGCATAGATGCACGTCGCAAAACGTATTCATAGCTGGATTGATGTCTCTTGGAACCGGGAGTATTGCCACATTAACAGCACCGTTGAGGCAATATCTGACGAAGACTGTGGTGTTGGATATTCATCCTGGACAAAGGTTCAACGGTGATCGGACAGTAATTTAACATTGGAGATACCTTAACCGTTTCCCATCTGTGCTATTGAACCATTGGAGTCTGCTTCTTTGCTTACCGCGAGCAAGAGAGCGAGATCGCCGCACTTCGGCGTTGTCAGTGATCTCCTCAGATTGCAGTGACTGTTCACCTGTAGGGCTCATCTCAGTTGACTTGAGTTCGTTCTCATACTCAAGCATTTCCGACGCTCGCCTATAAAATCCGCAAATGATTGCAGCTAGATCTGAATTAGGTGCTGTCAATTCAGCCCACACTTTTGCCTCACCTTGTACATGGCGCCTCGAAATCGCGTCAGATCCACAAATGGATCTGTCGGTAAGCAGATAGCGTTGCGTAAACATCCTCCAAGATAAGAAACTGTTTACAACTACGGTCTTGAGGACCTGCGATACAATGTTTTGCTCCCATTTCAATGAGGATGTTGACGACCGCAGAATAGCTCTCGTTTGTGCTCCGCCGTCGACGACACATTTTTTTTTAGAACAGAACGTTTGGCAAGCATGTGCAAACTTCTTCAAAGGTGGGAAAGGGTCATTCTGCCGAACGAGACAGTTGACCTGCCTCCAGAAAACAAAGCGGTCTTTCAGCTGTTTGAGATCCTGCGGTTGAGCAAACACAGGCCAGACAACATTCTCTGTAGTGGCGTGGGCCCAAGCAACCAACCGTTGGGCCTGCGTCAGCAAATGTTGCCGACATACATTCGGAAGCTCGTCGTTACATTTAACAACAGCAATCAACATAATTCCTGTTTCGGATGCAGAAACATAGACGAAATGGTTTACGCCCAATACGATCATTTGGTCAAGCAGCTGACCAGCATGCTACCTTGAGATGCACCTGTTGAATGTACTGTCGCCAAATTCGCAGACAATCGCATTGACTGAGGCCGATTCTAATACGATCAACAGAAGAGGAGGCAACGCTAGTCTTGATATCGACGGATGCTACGACGGGGAATCTAGACGAATCATTTTTCAAACTACCAATGTTCACTAGAGCAAGGTGAACCGATCTCTGAACGGTTTACTGGCTCTAATTTCAATGCTGTAGCACTCATGCTAAGAAGGCGATGATGCAGCTCACACTGAGAACAATTATATCGATCAACAGTTTATTGGGTCATGGTAGACACAACCTCAAGTTTATAGGCAAATTCGGTCGATCAACCGCCAGCCATGTCGCTTCAAAGTTCAGATCGTTATGGCCGAATAATTATTCGTAGGGATTGATTGCAATCTCAAAAGATCGTCATGACTGAAAACAGTCTCTCGATCCTCGTGCTCGTGGTATGTATTCACTTTCGATAGAAAGTCTGGGGATTACGTCAGCAATTATTGGGGAATCACAACTACGTTAGATATGCGCTGATCACTCACATTTCTCATTGGCTGCTAGCGATGGCGGTTCCATAATTATAGTCAATCCACCGACAGCTACGAAGTCGGGAGTTCGACGCAGCGTTGGTTGAGCGCACTCGCGACCTGGAACTCGTTGTTGTCAGCGAAGTAACGGTAGGTGAATTGACTCTGCGATTATGGAACCGCCATCATTAGCAGCGGGCGTCACTTCCAAGCGGAGCGCCCAACAATCGTGCTTGCGGGAAGATACTTTGAAGGAGTTGAAACCACACTTCCAATAGGGCCCCTTCGACGCGATCTCCACCGCGTAAGAAGAGGGCGACCAACGCGGCTGCCGAACCCCATCGTGCGGAATGCAGAAAGTGAGTATGCCTTCGGCATGTAAGCATTTTTCGTTTTTCTTTTATTTACTGCATTTTTAATAAATAATTAGTGAATGATTTGTACTGGCACAGTCGACAGGAGCACAATAGTTCTGACAACATTACAGGGATTCAAAATCTGGCACACGTAGGTTATAACGCCATCAGAAAGACTTCCCTTTAGATTAAAGTTGTCGTTGAAGCCTGCCCTTTTCGGACCTTCACGCCAAACATTTGTCATGTGATTGCTAGCTCTTTGTTCCCTCCCTCACTCTTTCTCTGCTCATCGACCTTGTTTTATCATACGACGAATCCTACAAAGGCCTCCATTTTTTGACGTTTTCGGCGAGCTTTTTCTGCAGGGTCTTTTACAAAAATATATAGATCTCGACGCTGAATGCAATTGCTTACGATTGCTGGCACGGGCTGAGTGACGATTGATTTATTCTTGACGTGGCAGTTCGGAAAGAACAGACTGCAACAACTAGTCATGCACAACCGAGCATGTAGAAGGTGTGGCAACGAACGGAGACAATGTGCACGATGATCTTACAAATAGACTTGAATGTGTTTTAGCCGGAAATGATGGCAATTACGGCAAACTGTTACATCTTCCTCTTGGAAATGAAAATCAGGAAATCGTGGTTTCCAATGCTTCATCCGTGTAAAAATCGCGAGATATAGTGTATTTAGCGTTTTTGGGAACACAGCTGAAACCCTAAGACGAAATCAATATTTGCTACTGCTCGAGACACTACAGTAAAATCAGTCGACTTTGTTTTCCCTCACAGCTTTATAGGTGTACAGAGTAAAGCTGGAACAAAGCTAAAATACACCTATCTTTAACTTCTGCGAATTGTCAACTAAGCTTCAACAGGTATTTCGGCCTTTGGAAAACGTAACGGCAACAAGCATGTAAGAACTTAAAAGATGGTTCACGTTGAAAGCAGCTGAGTAGATGGAATTGTCTTGAATTATCATTGACTTCCCCTACTACGAATCATAGTCACAAAACGATATTATGAAGATTTGAATTGTGACAATCGGTTTCAGTAATAACGTGACATGGAGCATGACGGGATGGGACTGTCAGAAGGCGTTCACACTTGAGCAACGATACACAAACGGTTTTATACACTTGAGTAACGATACACAAACGGTTTTATACACTTGAGTAACGATACACAGACGGTTTTATACACTTGAGCAAAGATACACAAATAACGTTGATCATTAACCAGATAATTGCCTGATGATGATCCATTCTGCCTTTATGGTCGACAATCTCAACATCGAGACTAAACACCAACAGATAGGTCAAGCTGGAAGTTGTATCCGGTTTTTGGAATGCAGGAAGTTGAGGCTGCGCCTGGGATCAAAGGCATTAAGGCTGCATGAGGGCCAACATCAAATCTTTGTTTCTTCAAAAAACCAGATGCTCTGACGATATTACCAACCCTGTGGCCACCACTAAAATCAGAAAAGGTGGCTATCGCATCGTATGCTACCTATCGTTAGCTTCTTGGTTTCCTGATTGGCAAGGATTTGATTATTGGCTTAATTCATTCTTACCTGGCCTGCTTCAGCTGGTGTCAATGTATGCTGAGCCAAGAGTGTCAAGATAAAACTTTTTCCAGTTCATACCAGAGATGCCAACTGTTAACCGCAACGGAGACGCCAGCCTGTTTTTCTTACTACTTTATCTTTCGATGTTTAAACGGCAGATCTAAAACGACTATAGCTTGCGTGAAGTTGTTTGTGAGTTCCAAGCTGCGTTCATCCGGAAATCAGAACTTTTAAAAGTGAACCGTTTGTTTGGTCCCACATTAAGTCGTGTTATTGCTTTATTTGTTGTTAGGTAGGCATGTGACAAGGATGATGTTTATAGGTTGTTTTTTATTCCACGAGAGTATGCTTTTCGGCTACGACGGCAGACGACGGTAGCATGGAATTGTTCAGCCATTAAGACCCGGAGGTTCCGACTCATACTGCAATGGATGCTGTGTTGTTGAAAAACACTATGTAATCATCAGGGCAGTAAACTGTTAAACCCCTACGTTCAACAATTTAGTGTGCACAATCGCATTAGAGCACTATACTCGATTATTGTGGTATCGGTTGATCATCTGCGAACGATAGGACAGGACCAGGTTGTCTGGCTCACCGTCTTTTGGATAACTTTTCCCTCATCTGCGCACAATTTCCCGGGTCACGTCACACCTCCGAACGGAGCAAGTGATACGTCACACAAGTGGGATATCGGAAGCACGAAACGCCGCTCCGTCAATCACGGGGCTCCCGAGCACTGACGACTCATCTTGAAAACGCGCAAAATTAGATTACAGATTAGACCTCACTTCATTCTGTTGTAGAGAACTAATAAGTGTACAGCGTAATGTACTTCACACACAGCCATCCAACAATAGCTCTACAAATCTGCCAATTATATCCAGATACTGTACAGGGAGAGATTTTGGATGAATGAATCCGCAACATTACTGTGCCCTAATAGTTTTTCTTCAAGTTTCTGATCCAACGACCAACAGGCACTCACTGTAAATGGAAACTATCATCATTTCTCAAGACCAAATTTGGCGAGAGATGGATTTTGATGAAATCGTTAGCTCATCGGCCGCGGAATTTTTCGATTGAGAGTACATATATGTATCGGTGCTTAACGATCATGGCCTGAAACGTGGTCGAATAACGCCGAAGCGGAGTCCGGTCACGCAGTTCTCCAGGTTTGCATCACCACGTTAGAATTTCCACCAAGGCAACGCGTCGGACACGATTCCCGATCCTGGCGCAGTCGATCAAACCAATGGTGGGGTTAGGAATTGGCACCAAACCTAACGCGCTGGCAAATCCCCTTCCCCGTCGATTGAATTTCGTCAAACCAAAGTCGTCGTTTAATGCGCATCGTCACGGAGTAGATCTGTCTAATTCCGGGTCGAAATCGGCGAATTCAATTGCGCTGTCTGTTGACGTGCAATGGAATCGCCTTTGGAGTGCTGCTTCAGGTCTACATAATTTGGGAAACACGTGTTTCTTGAATAGCATTCTCCAATGTTTAACACACACGGCACCATTGGTGAATTTTTTATCGTCGCACCCCATGCAAAACTGTCCGGTTAAAGCCAAACAAAGATTCTGCCTCTATTGTTTCCTTCAGACACATGCGACAAGCGCCCTCTCTGGTGGACAGCCTAAATCTCCTCGATCACTGGTTGCCAATCTACGTTTTCTATCCCGATCATTCAGACCAGGGCGACAGGAAGACGCTCACGAATTTCTTTGTAAATGCCTTGAGGTTTTGCATAAGAGCTGTCAACCAAAACTAGTGGACGCAATTTTCGGTGGAAGATTTAGGTCCCAGGTTCGATGCCAGGTCTGTGCCCATCCGTCAAACTCTTTCGACGCATTCGAAGACCTTTCACTAGAAATTCAGCGTGCCAATTCAGTTGTGACAGCGTTGCGTCATTTCACAGCTCCAGAAGTACTATCGGGCCACAACATGTACATGTGTTCGAACTGCAAGAAACGCGTTGTGGCTCATAAACGGCTGACGATTGATTCTGCCCCAACCGTCCTGACAATCCAGTTGAAGCGGTTCATGTACACTGGCGATAAAATCACGAAACCTGTCCAATATGAGCATCGTCTGGACATAACGCCGTTCATGAGCTCCGATCATGGTGGATCAGCTGTCACTTATTCGCTCTATGGGCTAGTAGTCCATATTGGATCTGGGCCCAGATCTGGTCATTATGTGGCATATGTGAAGAGTGCTGCTGGACCATGGTATTTGATGGATGATTCCTCAGTTCACAAAACCAGTTCGGACCATGTATGAACCCATGATGATTGGACGATAATCAGCTTTATTGACCGAACTTGGATAGGTTTTATCTCAGAAGCCATATTTGCTATTCTATATTCGTGATGAGGCTAAGCCGGTTATTGCACCGGTTAAACCGATTCAAACTCAACAAATCGTTGTTGCTCCCCCTGTTGCTGCAGCACCCGTGTCGGTCCCGGTTCCTCCTGTGGCTTCTGGTGGCACCGCTGCCGAGGTTCCTGTCAACGCTGGGGGCGATCGGTCCGATCCTGATGTCCCCCAGGTGTTCCGATCTTGCAGGCATCCTATTCGTCTACCGGCGGCATGGAGATATAGAAGGTTAATGAGCTCATCGATGCCCGAGGGTAGGGTCCGCTTAGAAACAATCCAGCCATTCCAGGGCGTTAAATCTGTTAGCGTCCCAACTTGGGAAGGGGCGAACGTCAACGAACGTGAACGATTGCTAATTCTGCGAGATCACCAAGAGCAAATGGCCCCCCAGCGCCGATCCGATTGGGATACCGAATATGATAAAGGCAAGCTTAGGAAGGTGAAAAAGCGAAAGGCTGAACAGTCGTCAACTAACCCGTTCCAAGACTTTGTCAAGAAAAAATCACAACCAATATAGCTCAAATATGTATGATGTATTTAACAACGCTCGAATTCGGCAACCTTATTTACATTGAGGTCACAGTCCAAGCGAATGGACCTTTCGGTGTTTGATTCGGCCGTGCCTAACCTCTCTGAGAGCGCCTTGCCATGTTGACAGTCTCAGTACTGTAGACAATTTTGCAAAAGAAGTGGGATAGGCCCTCCATAAACTGTAGATAAGGGGTAAGACAGAAAGATTACTGGATCAGAAATTGCAGAAGCGTTGGCGCGTCGACGAAATCAAAGTATTGCCGATTCAGACCAGCGAGTTCGTATTGAACGGCGTCATGATCGCTTCCTAGACACCATGACAGTACTTGAATTCCTTTCCAGAATACACGTTTCGCTTCAGCATGTTGCTCATTAGCCCTACACAGCGCAAGTCGATTAGCATATGAACGTATAAAATGAATTTCATACCATAGCGCCGATCCGTATTTCATGAGCTCGTACCCTAATTGAGTACTAATCCTGAACCGTTTCCGAACAGTATTAACGCTGAACTGCAGCGACTCAACGCATGAACTATAATTTGATTCTTGACTGTACAGGAACGCCAGCGTATCGGACAGACGCCCTAACAGTAAATTGGTATATGATTCTGAATATGGAAGCAACTTGGCGATACAGGAGCGGAGCTGGTCAGGATCATCTCGAGAATCTAACTGGCGAACGGCGCTTTCCATTGTGTCAGACAGGTTGCGATCAAAATGACCGCACGATGGACAACGCGGGCAATGCGCGCTAAAATCCCACGATTGGTCGCATTGTCGACAACGAACAGGACATGGGCCAAGATTATTGGCGCAATCATCACACAAACACTGGAATTCGTATAATCGTTGATAATGTTGACGTCGGATGGCGCTAGGCTGTTCGGGAGTAATAGGCCCATAACTGATCGAAACAGTATCGCCCGTTGTCATTGGCGCCGTACAAAACACCCGAATCTGACGACCCATGAAAGAGACGCTAGCGGTCGGAGAGCAATTGTGGTTGAATAATGACGCCTTATGGAATATGCCAATTGCATATCGATCAGCGTTTTCACCTGAATCTGAGAAGGTGCTGCTTGAAGATTTGAAGAAGAACCCATTGATTCGGATCTGACGCATTGCCTGTAACAAATCCGATTTAGACATGGACGTGGCGACGGAGAGCCGTTCTGCATCGCTTTTATCGTCTTGATCTCTCAAAGGACATGGACGTTGGGAAGCCTGCAAGGTCGTGCCATCGGAAATAAACGACTGTTCTATCAGGAATCGGTAAGCAAGAATACTAGTTGACGCCAGCTTCGAGAACAATTTGCGACCACATTCGTTCCGATGAAATTGATATGCTATTTGCCGACATGAATCGCTGCAATAATAGCACGCTGTACACGCCCGACATGGATGAACGACGACAACATCAACAGAAGAATTAGGAACAGGAATAGTCAATTTGCTTAAACAGTATTCACAGCGCTGCCCCTGAGAAGATGGCAATAAAACAGCGGCGACTGCGGGCTCGACCAGCATAGCCGAACCAACTTTAACGACACCACAACCGGATCGAACCCGGTAATACCGTCCGGCACTATCTGAGTACGTTTGTTCTATATCGGGATGAATCACAGGAGTGAGGGACCTGACCACATTCTCACAACAGTCGCCGCTCTCCATTTGAGATTTGGCCATATCTCGCCGGCTATGAGCTTTACCATAATTGGGGTCCAGATCAATCGCTTGGTCAAGATCAGCAATTGAATTCCGGAACAGAGACAGTCGATATAGGCAGAGAGCACGATTGTGCCACAGGGGGGCCGAATTCTGCCATGGATAATATATAATAGCTTTGCTGTATGCGGTTGTTGCCTGCTCGAGCCGACCTGAACGGAATAGCTTATCTGCCTCGGCCTTGAACCGCTCGCCGACCGCCAGATCTTTCCCTGAATCCGCCTGATGGCGACGCTGTCGGCAGGAATCCGACTCCGTCTTGTAAGCAGCATCAGGCATGGAGATGGAGGGCATTGATATCGGTATAATATTTCCCTATTATATCACCGATCAATTGGGGAAATGACATCCCCTTTGAACAAAAGAACTGCACTAGCGAAACGTGTACTGTACATTGGGAACACTGGGTGACAGGGACATTCAAAAATCGCGCAATCGCAAATTTGCCGAAATTTGCGTCAAGTTTGAGTTGGAGTAAAATCAGGATTTGCGTCAAGTTTGAGTTGGAGTAAAATCAGGATTTGCGTCAAGTTTGAGTTGGAGTAAAATCAGGATTTGCGTCAAGTTTGAGTTGGAGTAAAATCAGGATTTGCGTCAATGGATGACCTCCAAAAACATCGCATATAGGCGACACAAAAATCACTCAATTTACTCTTGAGTGTCTGTTTCATCATCAGACCTTTATTTGATGAGATCACTGATGATGATGATGATGATGATGATCCTCGCTCGACGAGCTCGAAAGAGATTACTGATCATGAGACTTCTTAGACTGCGCGCCTCGATGCGAACTAGAAATACCCTGATTACGAGTTCTTACAATCAGTCCGTCACTTTGGATATGGATATCGCGAACCCAGCAAAACTGGGTTTTTTCATCAGAAACCTACTCCTCGACGCAAAAAAGGGTCTGATGATGGATTCGAGATAACGATATACCGTACTCCAGATTGGTCTATGTCGATCTGGCCAAACACAACATTTTGACGAGTTGCTCAATTCATCACATATGTCTTGTAGACTTGATAGTTCATAGACGTCAGCCCATTGAGTGATTTTGATCACCGACGGAAGAAGTGGCCCTCATCGTAAAAATCATATGGATCAACAAATTGCATTCTCCACTACATGGCCGAATATGAACGAGAATACGCACAAGCTAATGGTCCCGATACAGTAAGGATAAACAGCCTCATCAGAAGCGGCATGATTACGATCACCTGTTCATCCAGCTCGTAATTCACCCCGACCACTATCACCTTCACCGTTCGACAAACCGCGACCCGGTTTTGGAACACCTCGCCGACCCAGGCGCTGAAATCGAAACGCTCCCAGTTTTGGATCTCTGGACGGAAGAGAAAACGACAAACAAGTGGGCCGCCGAAACTTTCTAGTCCTGAACGGGTTCTAGCTGCCTCAAGCATATTACTACTTGACGATATGAATCCATTCATTGAAATCATTGTCAATCGGGAAAATCTGACAACTCGTTTTTTTGTTTTAAGTGTCATTACTCAACTCGTCGACCATGAAATTCAGTGGCCCGATTCTGAACGAGGAAGGGACTTGGGCTCCAGAATACCTTCCGATGCCGGGCTGTATCGGGTTCGTTGATGGAACATTTGTGTCGGATCCGCCGTCCCCCAAGGCCAGATCATTTGTCTGCATCGAGGATGTATTTCCGATAACATACTCATTGAACATGACGACCTGCTTATCAATGTTGATCCTGGATATGCTGGGAGCTTTCGTGATGTCAATTGCCTACGAAATTCCGAACTGCATGGAACTTGGCGAGACACGAACAGAAGCTGTAGCCGGTGACTACTTTGAGTATTTATTTAGAGATCCAGGATATTTGGGAGTTGATCTGTACATATTCTAGAAGAGTTGACCGACGTGAACTCGGTGTTGAGCCGGCTCCAAACCCAAAGTTGTCGATGCGTTCAATAAACACAAATGCAGGAAGCAGAAGTCGAATGGGGATATCGGTCAAAGAAATTTTTGGCAATATCGCTGAACATAAAGTGCTCAATTTTGACCGAAAAGGTACACCATAGATTCCATGGTACCAACAATGGATTGAATAGCAGAAAATGAATCAGCTTTCGTGGGAATTGAACGAGTGAGGTACTTGAGCGAGAACGCTTGCGAAGGTCTGTTTCGCGACGCATCACTGTCGGATTGTTTCAATTTCTCGACCAGAGATCATCCTGTAAGACTGCTTGATCATTCATCGTTGGCGTCCCCAGTTTCAAAATCGCTTAAAGTGGTTTTAAGCTGCTTTGTCAGTGAATCTTCCTCAAGGTTACGAACGTATGCAGTTCTATGAGCATTGAGTTCGCGCCGGGTGTCTGATTGGTCCACAGGTCTTCCTGGTCCCCGAGATATGAGGGAGAAATTGCATGTCTGCAAGCTCACACCCTCTTTCGTATGCGGTTCGGCGCGACTGAATTCGGGAACTGCCGATATCCCCCTGAATCCCAAACGACTGATACAACAACCTGCGCTTAATGTCATCTGAACCCAGGCACATGGTTTGCTAGGAACGCTGAAACTGCTCCTGCGCTTGGCGGTGCTGCTACCCAAACCGGCAATGTGAATAAAAAAACGGCGAACGACATGCAGCGAGCAAAAGCCCAAGGAACCTGTGTTGCGTCCTTGAATTTCCACTACACGGGGATTGCATTCCTTTGAAATACTTATTATAAGTATTTGAATTTCCAGCAGAAGGCTGCACATACGATCGAAACCAATTCATCACATTTCCTTTAGTGAGCTCCACCGAGTCAGTCAGTGCTATCGGAAAAAGTAAAGTCTAGGACAGCACCAGCGAAATCATTTGTTTGTTGATAATTCACCCAAGACGCGTGTCAACGGAAGTTGCTACCGTTGCCGTCTTAGCCTTGAAGTGATAAAATTATTAGGTCGTACAGTATTAGGAGTTTGATAAAAATCTACACACAAAACGACCTCAAAAAGGACGTAATAAAATGTGATATATATTCAACAAACTACACAAACTGTATTGTGAGAATATGATCGGCGATATCGGTACTATGTAGCGCCAATAATGATGGAAACCTTACGCGAGTAATTTCTGATCCCACAGCATCTTCTTCTCCTTCACAAAAGGAACTAGCTTCCCGTTGTCGTGCAGGAGGTGGACCTTATCGCATCCTCCGACAAACTCTCCCCCAACTATCAAATGAATAAAACATGAGCCAACGACTCGGCGCTATTCGGCGAATGCCAACAATTACCGAATATTTGAGGGACGGAATTGACGTTGGAAACGGTGGCTAATGTCGCCTGAATAGCTGCACCATTACTCATGGTATCGAGTTCGTAAACTGCAAATTCGAGATCCAAACTGGTGAGCAGGGCCTTAGCTTTCTTGCAATACTGAAAAAGACGGACGATCCATAAATTCGAGTGAAATCCAGAGAAAATGGTTCATCCGCCATACAGGGCAATACGTCTTCGAGAACACGACAATGAAATTCGAATTGATCATCGCCTTGATCTCGTCGATCGATATCGGGTTACCGGCCATCGTTGTTCCAACCTCGGCGGTAATAATATTGAAGACGAGTGTTTGTGCGGGGCGGAGAAGGAGCCGAAAGGGGACTGATGCGCCACACACCGATTAAATAAGTGACAGAACGGCGTCAATTAATTGGACGGTTCCAATTCAGGCACGGGATTAAGATTACAAGGGGGGGGGGGCAATAATTCTCGCTGATCATATTTCATTGCTGATCAATTCGTCACCCAGTTTGGTGATCGAGGGGTCTCATATTTTTACTGAATTCACAATGCCCCACTGCTGGGCTAACATGCTGAAAATATCTTTCCCACTGAGTTTAATTGTATCAACGTATCGTCTTGGCACTGTAGCCATGCCAATCGTCCTGGCCAGGTGTTCCACTTGATGTACAGTGAGAGCGGCCTCCACCACAGTCATCACTGTACACATATTGCGACACTGTTCTCTGTCCTTCACTCTAAAGTGCCTCTGATATAAATAGGACCTCTCTCCAGTATATTGTTCGACCCCAAAAAACGGGCCAAAGATGTCAGATGGACTAAAGGAACGGCTACGTCCGTATCTGGAAAAGCGGAAAGAAGAGTATGAAAAGGCGTTAGCAATGGAACCTATCGAGGACGATGCATGGCCATTATCAACAAGGGCGTCACTCGATCTCATGGTCGTCATTATTCTGTTGATAGTGATTGGCATCACGCTCTACATTGAATACAACATCAACGTCGTCACCGCCGGCGCCGAATTCCTGATGAATGTCCTCGATCCTTATTCATAAACCCATCGTCAAAAATTGTCCATCGTCTCCCCGTTCGCATTCATTGCCGTCGTCGTCTGTTACAGCTGTCGGTCCCTTCTGTGTGTTATCGCCATGTCCCGGTGTGAGTGACTCTGACCGCCACGGGCACCGCATGCGGACTCTCTCGCCACACCCAAGATCGTGACCGAAACGCCCCGAGAATGTGGTCAACGAGGTCGCACCGTCGATTGCTGTCGAAATTAGCTGTTGAACCCGCTCTGCCATTTCAGGTAATTCATAGCTCTATCGTCGATATTGCGAATTGTTCGGGGGAATATGTGTGAGATGAGACTGAATGATCGGGGGTCAGGTGTCCAGGACGGTGCTGGGAACCCTTCCCGTATATCTTGAGCACCGATCCGGTAGAGGTAATTCCCTGAAGGCACTATCCACAGTGATACGCATGGTCAGGGGCGATTCGGCCATGTTCGAGGCCGTTCTGAAGAAGGAGTTCGGCCCCATCATCATAACCAGGGGAGGGAAAACACCATCTGGAGCTGAAGTGCACATTGTCGGCAACTGGCGAGAGGAATGTGTCGATCTACTGAGTAGAATGGGGTTCTGATTTCGAAATTATTATTGGGAAAACATATTATATTATATATAAATTATTGCTTTTATCAGAGAGAACCTTGTTTTTGACGTAATTGGGAAAGAAGTTTACGGCGTCGACTGATCCATTCGTTGATATTGAGCCCGGAACGTTCCTCTTCAGGGACGGCGTATTGTGCTGGCTGATCCCACCTGATTGAGAACCGGTTAGTTTCCATTGACACCAACGGCCCAGATCTGTCACTGTACCAATCGGTAATCAAACTTGGATATCGGTCGGCGAGTTGTTCGGCTCTTGATAACGCACCGAATATGGAGTCGAATTCGTCGTTCAGGGCCTGGGAAACCTGTCGATGCTGCTCACACCGTTCTGATAAATCTGTGGATAACAGATGTCAACCACTATTGCGATCGATATCGGATTACGAACCCTTCATATTGGGGATTTGCGTCATCTTGATTCGCTGGAGCAACGTCTCGTCGATCAGATTCGACAATCTTCCCGAGCAGAGAGATTCGTATTTGGATTTGACCCCGAACGTGATCGAAAGCGGGTCAACAGATCGGTGTCCCCCTAGACCTAACTGATCGGCAACCGCCTGCCACGACTGGTATTGCGCCTCGGAATCGGGCCAATCGCTCGACTCGATTATGGCCAACAGCGACGCTACCTCCCGATAGAAATAACGTCGCAATTGCCCGATTCGCTGAGTCAGCAAATCCAAACGGGTGATGATCTGCGTCTGCGTTGCGGTTTGGCATTGTCGTTGAACCTGGACGATTTCGTTGCGACTATCCCGATTGGCTTTGATCGCCTGCATTAGGAGACAGTGCATTTCGGTTTTCTCCTGTTCCAGGGCGGAGATCGTGTCGCTGAACTCGGTTAGACGTTCCTGATCACGCTGGGCAACGACCAGCTCTAACTCAATGCGCTGCGTATGCTCTCGAACACAGTCCAATCTGGCACGAGCTCGAGCGTGTCGTCTGATTGGCTCAGGGATATCGGGATTCAGCTCGCCTTCAAGATCGTAAGCCTGGTTCAACGACGACAACATGTTCGAGAAGCGGTGCAGATGTGCCGCTCTGGATTGCTCCATCAACTGCTGCAGCGTTGGCTGTTTGGCCAACGGTTCACCAGGAGTTTCGCTGGCGATATTCCCGACCTTCTCCTGCGTCGCTAATCTGATATGTTCTGTCGTCAGATCGATCAGCTCCTGCGCCAACGCGCCATTGATGGGAATATCGTCGCCGGGGCAATACTCGCAATTGAGCGACGAGGGGAGATTGCTGGCCAATTGTGCCTGGATTGACTCCAGTGCTTGCACAACAGGACCACAGACCCTGAGCCGTCCGTACTGGTCCATTCTGGCCATACTCGTCGACGATATATGATCGCTCTGCTGATCCTCTAATTTCACAATCCCTTCGTGAAATCCGGATAAAACGCGAACGCGATTGGCGTCGTTATTCTCACACGCTCTGTTCAGGGCTATAGTCGATATGGACAGGTTTCGCACCTTCTCCTCCATATTTCGCTGAGTCTCATTCTGGTGATGAATCTCCTGTTGTGTGGCAGAATGGGACCTGTTCAGGAACTCCTGGCGATCTTTCTTCGCCTCTAATTCCGCCCTCTATCGCCCCCAGGAACATGTTAGTTCCCATAACACAGCACGATTAACCACCCATACCAGGTCCCGATCCGAATCAACCGCAGAGGGCGCCTCTGGAGAATGCAGAGCGATGGTCGCCCTGATATGAGCCGCCTGTTGAACAGGGAGCACATGTTGGGTCAACAGGCGGAAGAAGGTGGCGGCGTGTCCCCTGACAAGGGATCTGATCACATCATCGCTGGGGACAGGACACCCTATTCCCTGACACCATACCCGTATATCGCCAACCAGGTCGGGATCGGCCATCACCTGGACCCGCCTAGCGCCAGGGTTGGTCACCAGACACAGTGTGCAGCGCCATGGGCATGGCGCCCCCGGACATACACCTGGCTTCGTCAGGTTCCAGGCCAGGCAACGGTGTCTCGTTTTGCCAACAGATGATGACAGGTTTGATTGTTTGAACCTGATTTTGCTTTCGCACCATTAAATACCAGAAAGAGCCAAAACTGTCAGTCACCAATCATTGACACATCTTATCGTGCCCAATCACTTGACCGCCGTACCGGTCCGCTCGCCATTGTCGATCTTCAGCGAATAAGCAGAAGGAGCGTCCTATGTTGTCAAACTATCTGAGGAACTAGCTATCGACACCGTATTGACCTGGCCATTGATAATGCCTCTGTGACAAATTTATCCACTTCTAGAACGAGAGGACGTAGACCTCGCGACGATCGAGCAGAACGCTGGTGATGATGTGCCAAGATCCTCTGGAACACTAGATACGTACGAACAGGGTGCAGAACGAACCCCAGGCTGAGACACGATGGATGGCGCAATGTCCACCGAGGGCGAATATCAACCACGGTCAACATTCAAATAGACATTGAACAGAAAAGAGAACTCTTCCCGGGGCTCGCGCTGACGTCTCCGATTTCCCTTATGTCACCATACATTATCCATTTGATTCAATAGTCGCTCTATATGAACCCGATTGCAGAAGGCGATACATTTGTGTGCGTTTATTGCTGACGAGGGAGCGGATCCGAATAAGATCACCTTCACCACTTCCTCCCTCGAAAACGGGCCGAGATAGTCCACCCATAGGCAATAGGGCTGTATTATATGATGGGATTGTGTGTGTGTGTGTGTGTGTGTGTGCGATTAACCAATACGACGGATCGATATGTGTTGGCCATGAAGGAATACGCGTGCTCTGCTGCCTTGACTCACTCAGCTTGGTCGTTTCGGTGGATCACCTGATCAGCAATCTCTGGGAGTTTTCGGCACATTTCTACCCGGGATGGATTATAGATCCATGGAGTCGGTATACCAGACCATGAGAGGTCGGGTCGAGTCGAGGTCGGTCCAGATGGGCGCCATGCTCCTGTTCATCTACGTGTCGGTGATGGCGACATCTCGAGTGTCGACCCGCCCCGCCCAACTGACTTGTGTGTTCCCCCGTTGGCTGATGTAGTGTCGGCTACATGAACTGGAGCGTGCTGTGGGCGATTATCGCCATCGCCGTCTGCGTCTCGACCGTCGCCCATACCGACGCGCTCATCCACGATGCCCAACGGGCCTGCCAGGCGCATTTCCAGACATCGTGTCGCAATCAGAAACTGCACAGCTTTCCCGAGTTTGAAGGTGCCGCTCGGATCTAGCTCAGATACATTGCCTGTTGAGCGAATCGTTGACAGATTCTCAAACGCTGAACCAACTGCTAGTGGCATTGTGGCCATCTATGGCGACATCGATCATGAAACACGATGTTTTCGCTCATTGGGAACCGCTCCCTCTATTCAATAAGATGGTGGAGATCCAAACAGCGCCGCTGATCGACCTCGGCAACATTCCTTTGCGGATTGGCGGCATCAGAGTGTTCCAATGCGATAAGAACCACATGTACCCCACGTCGACCAACCGATCTCAGCAGGCACTCACGTTGCCCATTAGGTTCGTGGACTTCCAGTGCTCGTTCAATGGCAACGCCAACGTATCTGTCGACATGCACCTGCGTGGAATGAACGGTTCGCTCGATACCCTGCCGACGTGGCGTCGCTAACCGTTCGCAGGGCCGCGGGCGATCATATCGTCCATATCTTCCTCGTTCACAGCGCGATTGTGTCTGGATCTGGTCACGGGCGAGATCAGTGCATGTTTAAGCGCGCCACCCGTGTACGATTTCTGCCTGTGTCTGGGCGGCGTCGACTTGATGGGCAATCCGATCAGCAAGTGGGAAATACGGGCCAGAAACCCGGACGTGTTTCTCGTCGCTGATGCAATGTTCTGTAGGGAAGTTGTCAAACAAACGTTGCGATCATACCTAAACTCCACGATATTCCCGAAAACGTTGGTGCTCGTGAAAGGACAGGACCGGATCGTTCGGAATCCCAATGCGGAAGGCAATGGTTTCCGACGTGTGCTGAATCCCAGCGTTGATCCCAATGCTCGTAGGGTCCGTTTTCCTGAAAGTACTGTCGCTGAAACCCACGTCGTCGTCCAAATCCGGGCCCAAATCCCCATTTGTTCTCTGTCGCTTGGTGAATTCGAACCAGATTCGGAGCTCCGAGATGGCAACTGATTCGGCAGGAGATGTGAAAGATCACAACCCGGTAAGGTTTGATTTCGGGCACGATCTATATTTGTATCTGACCGAGCAGCGCTCACTGCAGTTCGAGCTCGAGATCGGGTCGTTGGAAACGGAAAACACGATCGAGATCGTGGTGTTCGATCACGTCGGTGATAAAAAACACGAACACCAGATAGGCAATATTCAATTCAGTCCGAACATGCTGAAATGTGTCACGAGGCCCAACGAGTCGGATTCTGTTGTATTACCGATTAGCAATATCGGGATAATGCACGTCGAAATCCGTTGGGTAAAACACTCAACGCGATCGCAACAGCGTAGGCGTCGTCCGTGTTTCGCCCCCCGAATTTCTCACAATCGTACAGCGACGGTGGAGAATCCAGGAATATGGAGTCAGGATGGCCCCTCCCTGTTGGTTTCCAGCCGGGATCGATGGCCGTTTAGCTCACGATATGATGACTGTTTCATGTCGGATATGCCAGCTAAAGTCCACAATCGCCTGTCCACTCCCAATGCGAAACAACCTTTGACACGTTGACCATAGGAGATCGCGAACGCGATCATCTCCGATCAAGGGCGCCAGACGATCACTCCCGATAAGGCAAGGATCCCTCGGCCACCATCCAGAATATTGCCTGCGCCTAGGTAAGGAAGAAGACGCCAGACCAGTCTGCGTCCCCGTAAACCTCTCGATCTGGAACAGAACCGGACCTGAATCGTGCTTGCGAAAACGGTTGTTCGTGCGGGTGATATCTGCTAGTCACTTGCAGACGCGACCGGATGGACGCCCGGCACGAACCGCATCGCCGTATGCTGTGATCATCGCGAAACAACGCGAGAGGAAAACGGACGAGGGCGCACCAGAGAGCGTCCAGCTGTCATCGAAGGTGGTCAGGGACAGCAATGATCCCATATGGTATTGATCATGTGCTGTCCCGAAACGACACCGTCTTGAACGTTGACCCCACGTCTGTGTAGGAATCAGAAGTTTGATTTCGGTGTCTGGAACGATATCAGGAATTTGATCGTCCAGATTGAAATATGGGATGATGTTCTGACTGGGTCTGTCTATCTAGATGCGGTCGACTTCGATCTTCGTTGGGTCGTTGCACGCCATGACTATGACAGATTGGCGAATCGGCAAACGTTCGAGTTTGACCGGGCGTTGGCCAACAGCATGGGGTCGATGTCGTTCAGTATTGAGCTGGAGGACCCGTAATCGGACTGATCACTTTCAGGTTGATCAAGAACGAGGTTCGAATCAATAATAAACCTACAAGTCTAAACCGGATCCGAAGAGCACGACGACGGATGTGCAACCGCTGACGTCGCTGGAATGAGAACGTTTCAAACCCCAATCCATCGACAAATGCTCTAACGTCTCGTTGCCAATCGTTTCAGCCATGTGGGTCCCGGGTTAGAAATTCAGTCGTATTTGTGCTGATCACAGCTTCTAGAATATTCAGTGTCTCCAGACTGTTAATAAACGTGTCGAATGAATAGGCTGATCACAAGTAGAGCCAATGCTCCACGCCTCGTTCGACGTCAGGTTCGAGGGTGAGCTTAGACAAGCACTTGGGAGCATTGATCAACCCAGAGATAAACCGTTGAAGGACGTGGTTGTGTCAACGATATGCACATGAGCAGCTACCTTCAAATCTTGATCAAACGGTTGAGATTGCGGCGAAGTAAGGACTCGATCGGTCGCCGCTGTAGCAAAGAGCAACGATCCCCAGCGCTTCTTGTTCCCATCCCGCTGTGTGCCCTAGCACCCCATGCGGTAGCTTGAGGTGATCTGAACATCACAAGGTAGGAATGGGTTTGTTTAGGGGACCATGATCCCTAAACTTGTGGACCAGGTGCCGCTGTCACTCTAGCCGGCGAATTGCTTGGCCAGTGGTGGAACTCCAACAAGGACGTTTGAATTTCGATATGATTGCAGGGTTGGATCATTTCCGATCAACTTGAAGAGTGTTTGGAGTTCTCATATCGGAATTACGGCAAGAAACTGAGATTGTCTCCACGATCAGCACTGCTGAAGCCCACAATGTCCAGATAACCAGAAGCAGTGGCAGCAGCGACCAGCGATCGTCAGCAAATCAAATCACAAGTTGCTGCAAACATCGCTTGACGAAAACCCGGTGGGGGTTTCCCAGTTAGAAGGCTGTTCCTGCGCTTCACTATTCGAGAAGCCTGAACGTTGTCAGGATCGGCGCCGAGGATGACCTAACTGATACGCCGACACCAACAGCCGTCGTCAAGTCCTGACTTGACTCGAATTGGCTATCTGCTCACCATACTCGACCAA
This sequence comes from Spongospora subterranea, assembly GCA_900404475.1. Taxonomy (NCBI): domain Eukaryota; phylum Endomyxa; class Phytomyxea; order Plasmodiophorida; family Plasmodiophoridae; genus Spongospora; species Spongospora subterranea. The sequence goes on along the minus strand of OUQQ01000147.1, from coordinate 51,566 downwards.
CTTTCTCTGTCGGTTCTTACACTTGTGGTTGGCGATGAATCAAGGATCGGTCTCTATTGCATCTTGTTCATCTGCAGCCTGTTTAGGTCTCTCATCTGCACTTCGCTGCATTCTTTGCTGATAGTGCCCTCTTGGTTCTGTTTCGTCAGCCTTCCTAATGTTCGTCGCGATCGCTGCGACATTACATCCCTGATAAGGGAATGTTTCTCAGTAGTGTCTGTCCGCCCGGCATGCTCCAAAAAACGGCCGAGGAAGCCAAGTAGTGCTAAAGGCTGAAGGACGATGTTGAGGTAATCAAGCCAATCAGCGAATTGAATTTATTTGTGTAAAAGGGTTCGGGCAGATTGCTGTTCGAACGGTGAGCGCGTGACACACCAGAAGTAATGATAGAAATGGAGTCAATTCGGTCTGTCGGTCGGCCGTGCCACTGTTGGCGTAGGCAAACCGTCAGTACGGCGGCCGATGCAACAATAAGACCTCGTATTCGAACATGTAGGATGCTGTGTCAAGCCAAGATTAGGCGATGGACGATTTCAAGAATCAAACAAGAAGGCAGAACCAAACAAGAAAACAGATACGGTCATGATGGGAACGCTTAACACATTTGACCATCACGAAAACCCGGTCTGTTTTTCCGATTCATGATTTTTTGGCTCACTGTGGAGGAAGTGTTTACTTACCGATCTTGGGAAAAGGGAAAGTGGCTATTGAAGTCTTAGTCCAGGGGCTATATATTGATTGCCGTCGTCACGACCATGTTAATGAACGGGCATTGAAACATGCTTGGTCAAGGCATATAGGCTAAACGTTTCGGGAGCCGCCGAGGCATTTTTGAATATGGTGCCAGATTCCCGCCAAAAACCTTGAGCGATAGAACAACAAGTAGTGTCGTAATTCGCACATAATGGCTTTTGAGCGATTATTATCGGGTGTAAGCCACATCTGTTGATGAGAATGATATTCGCCCAATTCCACTGTAGAAACTTGAACACTGACTGAGATGGTGTTGAATGGAATAACGTTTTGTCCGCGTAAGGTTAACTCATTACGCCTGCGATCAATAGACCATTTCGTAAGGTTGTTCCTGTCTCAGGGGATAACTTGACAGCACAATCTGTGCTGGCCCGCGACATAAATGATGTCATGATGTGGCGATAAAATATCCAGCCAGATGACATGATGTGGCGATAAAACAGCCAGCCAGATGACATGATGTGGCGATAAAACAGCCAGCCAGATGACATGATGTGGCGATAAAACAGCCAGCCAGCAACATAAATAATGACATGTGGCCAGCAACACAGCCAACCACTCACGGAGTTATAACTCCCGTTACCACCTACCACTGTAACCTGTCAAGACTACCACCACGACCCCACATGATTGGATTGTGGTGTCTAGGGTCACGATAAATCCTTCATCGTCTGGTGATCACATCCTTCACAATGGATATCATTGATGAATCCGATTCGGAATCGTCCGATTCGGCCGCAGTTGCTCTTAATTATATTTCGAATCCCAATGTTGGGGAACAGCGGATCGTCACCAATCCCTATATGATTGAGCGAATGGCAACAAATCCAGTCACTGGGGAACGGTTGCACCCCGCCTTGCAGGCCCAGATCAATCGAAATCAGCACCGGAGTGGGAACACGCTCTCAGCGGTTCACCATGGTGCAACTGCCATTCCATTGTCACATCCAGAGAATTATTCATCGTCAATGCTGCCTAGTCACGTTCCACAGCAACAGGTTCGAATTACGTAGCCAACGTTGTTGTTAATTATCATGTTCGGGTTTCTCGTGGTTTCTCCTCATCAGATTACGGATGGCTCATATATTTATTGATGAAAGGGCCCTAGTACTGCACCTACAGCTGACGAAACGAATGTGTATGACCCATTCGCTGCTGCTGGACTTGATTTACAGGTATGACAGGATTAGAATTCTCTATCACTATTGATATGCGATTGGCATTATTTCTAGAGAGAAAGGCAAAATCTGAATGCTTTGAATGAAGCTGCGGCTGCTGAATCGCGGCGATTTTTGTCAGCTAGACAAGTAATGGAAGAACAGTTTTTTGTAAGGCAGCTTCAATTAAAAACGCTCTTACTATCGATTGGTATAGTTGCACATACGGTATCATCGTTTTCCTGCTAACATGTGGTACTCAGCCAAAAAGCGTGGTCTGGTTGGAGTGTCCGATGGCGTTTGTGAGACAGTAACTTTTGCGCTTCAAGAGCACCTTGAAGACGTCATTGAACAGCTTGTAGCCATTTCGAAGAAGCGAACCGATGAGCAAAAACCACAGCTGCCGTACTACAACACGAATTGATTACTGTTTTCGTTTTTATGATGGATTATGTCTCTAGATTTGAGGTCATTTCTGAACCTCACCAAATCGTCAAAAGAATACAAAAAGCTGAAGAAACTGAAAAACGGCGTTTACAACATGAAGAACATCTTCGAATTTTGATTGAGGCCAAGGTTGTAAACTTATTGTGGTTTATTACTCAAAACGCTGACTATTTCTATAGGCTTTTCGTGAAGCTCGTGGGAACGAGGAGGAACTGGACTCCAAGACTGCAGAACGCCTTAGGTCGGTTGAAGATGCAGAAAAAGAAAGGCAAAAATTGACAGATATAAACGGTATGATTCGTTCTCGTGTTTCGTTTTACGGGTTCCACTTATCATTTTGTGTTCAGATGCCGCCCTTCTTGCAATCGGTGGCGGGACAGAGTTTTCATTCAAGAAGAAAACAGCGACCACCACGCCAACTACAGTAGCCCAGATACCTCTTCAAACCTCGTTTCTCCCTGCTTCTGCTTTATCAACCAGAGATGCGTCAGTAAGCCGGTGCCTATGTCTTCAGGATTGCATACATTATCTTGAACGTGATTACCATTCGACCAAGTCCAACCTTCTATTCAAATTGTATCATCGCGTCGGTGTCAATCGACTAAGGCGGTGAACGAACCGTGTACTGTTATTTTATAAATCTCACTATCCTGCTTAATTTAATAGCTCGCTGTGAGTTGCGGTTCGTCAGGTCATGAGTGAAACACACGTCCCCCACCCCTAAATGGCGCCATGCAGCCGTCACACGTTGTTTCTGCCCTACACAGTGGACCCTGCAAGTTGCCGTTGACTAGTTTGGGACCAGCTAAACATCAATTGGGTACCTGGAGATATTCGGAGTCGATCATATCTTGCCAACGTTGAATGGCACATCGCTAAGGCTAACACGACAGATTCATACATTTAACGATGTTGTGGGAGGTCGCATTATGCGCCGTCACCTCGCTGTCGACGATCGCGCTCGCCATCGTTTACTACAGGACGTTTATTCGGGGTGTCACCGCCCCGTTATTCTTGACCCGATTCACCGCCTTCGCTACTGGCGGCATTGGGCTTAGCATGGGCTCTATGGTCCTTGTCGCCACCCCGATGAGCTGTTATGGCACCGCCATTCTAGGCCAGGTCACATCGTCAGTGACGTATATCACGATCACGCTTATCTCCATTTTCATGTTTGAACTTCAACAACAAACGAAACGACAGGTGAAATACGGGAACGAGTCGTCGGGAGCGGTTCGACCCCACCAAGCGCAGAATGACGTGAAACGGTCCATGCCGCCGACAACCATCCCAGAGCAGCGCTCCTCGATATCGCTATCGCATGCATCATATTACGCCGCTCAAGAAGCGGCGCAAGCACAAGGGGCGACGCCAGGAGACACGCCCTCGAGTGCCGATGGCGGGCAGATCAGCAAGCGGTACGATGGGAAGGTGGTGTCGGTGGATGCAGGCAGAAGTCGCAAGAACCAAGTGCAGAAACCGGTGCGAGGGTTCAGAACGGGGCTGAAGTTGTCTGTGATTATAGTGTTCATCGCGACCTCGATTCCGATTATCACGTCGATCGTGCTTCCGTTCGACAATACCTGGGGATCGAGCGAGAACTGCACGAAATCGGTGGAATGGGGTCAGGTGAAATGGACAGGGCTGGCCAGGAATGCCACCGCGTTCCTGGTGATCGGCTCCGTGGTCGCGCGCCTGGGCAAATCGTCAACGTCGCTCATGTTCTGGAGCATGATCCGAACGGAGACCGTGGTGCTGCTGTCCATGGTTGAGAATACGGTCATGATCACGCTCCACCCAGATCGCGATCGTATCACCGACCTGTTCGGCCCATACTTCATCCTGGGCGCTGTGGTCATCGTTGAGCTGTTGGTCATCCCTCTGTGGAAGAGCAGGTAGGCGCTAGCCGGTTCCCGATCTGGCTGGGATTTTCGTACCGATATGTGGGTCCAGGTCGATATCCCATAACATCAAGAAGGCGGATCAGGATCACACCGAGGTCGACAAATTCGAGCGGTTCCTACGAACCGACACCGGGTTTGCGGCGTTCAAGCGCCACCTGGTTGGAGAATACAGTGTCGAGAACCTGCTGTGCTGGAAACGGATTGAGGAGTACGAGGAACTGGTGAAAGAAACTCTGGCGGCCAGCCCAGCTGGAACAACCATCGAAGAGGTCCTGAAACTTGAATCGATCCTGCATTGTGCCTGTTTGGTGTACCACGATTTCTTCCATCTCGATGCGCCATTGCTCGTGAATCTGTCGTCGCATCTCCTGAACCAGTACAAGAAGGTGTTCGGCGAGTCGATAGTGAAGCAGGGCGAGATCGACCTCGAGAAGGTGGTTCTGACCGAGGCGATCTTCGCGCCGGTCAAAGACAACATCCTCAAGCTCATGCTGGCCGATCCGTTCTTTCGCTTCCGCCAGAGCCCACAGGGCAAACTCGCTCTGAGCGGTTATAGCACGAAGTCGAAGCGGCTGTCGAAATTCTCGACCAGCCTGGCTCAGGCAGTAACTAAGGTCATATCGCGCCATGGCAGTAAGGAAGGTCTATAGGAAATCCGTTCTAGTCCTCCCCTTCCCGTTTTGTTGCTCCAATCAAAAAGGGTTGTTGAATATATTCAAATTTCGTTCACCGCAACACGAATCGGCTCCATCGGAAAGACAGTTTGATCTTTTGATTTCATGACCCTATGATGACAATCGGGAAGGGGGCGACTTCCAGACGAAATCGGCGGAGAGGGGTTTATTGCAACAAAGGGGACGGCGCCGGTGGGGATGGAGTGGCGGTGCTCAGCTCGGCCAGACATTCGGCCAGCGCGATCTCGTAATGTCGCCATCGCTGGATGCTGGACACTGTGTATTGTCTTGGGGTCTTGGCGGGCGATAGGTGGATGATGAGGTGGCGACCGGAATAGCCCATCCCCCCCAGCGACATTTTCTTGCGCTTTTTACGGGTCGATGGCGACCCGCCACCGTTCCCATGCCCATTCGCTTTGGGACCCTTGCCCATCGAAAACCGAGATTTTCGCTCTCAGAACTATGAAATCTTCGAGAAACAGTCGGATAAATCGGCCGATAAAAATCCACTAAATACCGCAAATTATTCGCAATATTTATTGGGCGATTCTTTCATTTCTTGGTAATCGGATTCAGTCGTCTATCGAGTCAACCAACAATGATATCGAGGTCCAATTCGCGAGAAAACCAACCTGCCCCTGCAGTGCAAATACCTAACGCCAATTACGGGACGTAATCGTCGGAAATTGGCGACAGCGGCGGACGGCGACACTGAACAAAAACCGGCGCGGAGTTCGGGACGGAAATCGATCGACAATCACAAACGGGGGGCAAGCGGTGTCGTGTCGGCCAATGAAAGATCGCGCCAATCATGGGCAACTCAGCCGATTCCTGTCGAAAGTGCTTCGACACGACGCCGTCAGAATGGGATTGCGGCTTCGGTCAGATGGGGTATATCGTTTTCACAGCCGAACTGGACCGGCCCTTTTCTTTGTTCAAATGTTTTCTCCCTTTTCTAGTTCGTCCGTGTTGAGGAGATTCTTTCTCACCCATCGGCTAAGAAATATTCGCAATCTTCTCGCGAGGTGATTTTTCAGGTTCGTCGTTTTGGTGTTTACTCCGACGTTCCGCAACCAATATCAGCGAGCAGATTGTCGATAACGACGCCAAAACTCGATTCGCGTTGAGAGAAGAAGACGGCGAGCTGTGGATTCGATGTAATCAGGGCCATTCGATACCCGATATACTATCCGACGACGAACTACTTGTTCCCATAACCGATCCAGCCCTTTACCCCATCATCGTTCATGGGACCTATTCCCGATGTATTCAATCGATCATGGAATCGGGATTATCGTCAATGGCCCGGCAACATGTTCACTGTATCGCTTGGCGTCCCGAGTTGCTCCACACGCGAACCAGAGCATTAGCCGGTAGGTCGTCGCGATCGCCGCCCCTGATACGGTTTGGCAATCGATGTTCGCAGGTATTCGATCGAGCTGCGAAATCCTAATCCATATCGATATGAGGTCGGCTATGCTGGACGGGAACCAGTTCTATATCAGCGCCAATCAGGTGATATTGACTTCGGGCCCAATCAGCCCATCACACTTTATCGACATCTACGAGATCGGTGAGGATGGCGCCATGAAATCCATGAAATCTGCCATGGGTCTCGTTCATCAACCTTAACCTGTATCGCCACCGCTGTTTTTCGTAAACCCGATCAGATTTACTAGACCAAACTCGTAAACGATGATGACAAATAAATTTTCAGCGAATAATATTGGGGAGAAAAAAAATTCGCCTGAACATAATCACGTCAAAATCCTCACCAGATCTGTTTAGTGGCCGTGGTCGCCATTCATTGTCCGCGGTGGTGATTGAAGCGACGATCGGGGATCTGTGGGGGATGGCGTGGTCACCAGAGGCGCTAAGATGGCTCAAGATCACCTGTTATACCTGGTAATAGATCACCTGCACATGACCAACTGAGAGAGTTGTGATGACAAATCCCATCTCAAGGCCGGCTATCATTCTCAGCTCGATGATACTTTATCGGCGCCATGTTGACCCCGAGGGGAAAAGAAACTGGGTAATTTAGGCGTTCGAAGGCGTTCATGAGGATCATGATAGACTAAAAGATGTTCACTGATACAGGAACTATATCAACAACAATTACTGGAAGCGCCTTCTAATCCAAACCAGTCTTCAACCACCGATATCAGACCATAAACATGATCTCAATATATAATGTTAAATACAACTGGCATCTTTATTCTCGCCATTTCGACGATCTGTGCCATTCAATGGACTAGAATGGCGGCGCATTGGTAAACGCGATATTTTCTTTCAGCACATCGTTGTTATTAAGAGATTCCATGTGAAAGAGGGTTGATTGTAAAGGGGTTGATATCGTCGACATCTGAATCTGAACATTCCTCAGCAGTAGTTCAAGTCGCTCCACCTATTGCAGAGAGACGCCATTCTGTCAACATACACATAGTGCATCCCAATGGTCGTCGGCAGACGGGGGTTCCTAACCTGCTGCGACACGACCGAGATCTGTTCCCTCGTCTCCATGACCGTATGATGCAGACCTGTCAGAGCGGTAATCTCCTGAACACACGACTCTGTCCCGCCCATCTCTCCCGGCAAACGAGACCAGGTGTCCCCGTGGCGACTTGCCCTTCCGGCAGTCGGTCACACAGTAAGACAGGGTCTGTGACGTGCGACAGACCAACAACCGTTACGGCCGTCCACGCGATGGGCAAAAAACATGAGGGGTAGGATGGCGGGCGAGGCCTCTTTTGACACCGTGTTAAACGACTCATTATTGATATTGGAAGTCAGGAGCGATTCTGGAACGGGATGACGACATTGTCAAAAACGGTCGTCCTTGATGTTGTCGGGTTGAGCGCATCGCTCATCAGTGAGACGCATACGCCGTTTTTACAGGAGCGGTACCTGCAAGGGCACCGGGAAATCAATCCGGCGTTCCCTGCGTTGACGTGTGTGGCCCAGGCGAATGTAATATTGAACGTTTCGGTTCGGCGTGTCAACTCGAATTTACACTTTGCTGGAGTATTTGACAGGCAAGCCGCCATCCGAACATGGGATCTGTGCCAACGGGTTCTACGATAAATCCACGAAGGAAGTTCGGAATTGGCATCAGAGCCGCTCGTTGGTGCAATCCAGACGGATATATGATGCAATCAAGGAACTAGATTCAAGCGCAGTTACGTTCTCGAATTGCGCTTGGCATTGCATGCATGATGACGCTTTGGATGTCGTGATCACGCCCCGGCCACAGGTTTGCAGTCCTCTTCCGTGCATATTTCCCCAAATAACCCAATTCAGTATATGTCTGACGGACGTAAACGACCTGATATATGGACGAAACCGGCCAATCTTCGCGATGAACTTCAAGGCATTCTTGGCCAGTTTCCCATGCACAGGTTTTGGGGTCCGATGAGCGGAATACAGAGTTCCAAATGGATAGCCGAAGCATCCAAAATTGTCGACAACGAGTTCGATCCAGTGTTCAGCTTCATTTATCTTCCTCACCTGGACTATGTGCTGCAGAAACGAGGGCCAGCAGATACTGAAGGTTCTGTTATTAAAGAGCTTGGTCTGATTGACGAAGTTGTGAAAGATCTGGTGGGATTCTATGAAGCTCGTGGTGCCAAGGTCGTCATTCTGTCAGAATATGGCATTGGCAATGTCAATGAACCGGTTCATATCAACCGCGTACTCAATCAAGCAGGCTACATAACGACACGAACGGAACGGGACGGTCTTACTCTCGATTGCGGATCGTCGCGTGCGTTCGCCATCGCCGATCATCAGATTGCGATGGTTCACGTTGCCCGGGATGCAGATCGCGAACCGCTCAAGAAGTTATTGCAACAAGTATCGGGAATTGAGCATGTCTTTGGCAAGGCAGACGCACCCGTGTGGGCGGCCGGTTCCTTTCATCCTGAGCGAGCTGGAGATTTGCTGTGTATTGCCAAGAGGTCGGCATGGTTTACTTACTACTTCTGGCTTCATGACAATGATGCTCCGGATTATGCTGGAACAGTTGCCATTCACGACAAACCGGTAAAGTGACGTCCCTCGAGCACAATATTGAAATCTAACATTCGAACCTCAGGGATATGATCCTTGTGAATTACTTCTGGCGTATCCCAGTTGGACAGGTGAATGGTTTGGCTATTTCAACCTGTTTGCCAGGGCTATTCTATCGCAAATCTGCCGCCTTCGAGTGTTGATCAGTGCCACACCATATCATGAGCAAGCATGCCTCTCGATTCGCGGTTCTCATGGACGCATTGATGAGGCGATCGCCCCCATTGTAATATTCCCATCGCTTACGTCAAAGGAGGGCATCGTGGACTCATGCGATATATTCAACATCTTACTGAAAACGGTCAGTTCCGAGAATAACCTGGATAGTACTGCCGCATGACCCATTATTGCTCACAACGTGTAATACAGAACAATATATTATCGAAACCAGTGAGTGTTTCCCCAGGTCACATTCGTCCATATTCCGCCTCCACGATTTGCTGCACTCTGACGACTGAATCAGGATTCATTCCTATACAGTCTTCAGGTCTATATGGGGGAATGATCGTGACATCTTGAACAACCATGGCGTCAACAACCCATGAACATTTCATCGTCTTATTCAGCATGTCGAACAGACGTTGGGCCTTTACGCTCGTCCCGGGTGGCCCTTGCCGGGCTCGCATCTCATGACGAGCCGCCAAGTTTTCCTTCAGGCGCGCCTCCACTATTTCTGGATCGCACGACCATCTAATCACTAAACCCTGTTCAGTCGGGAAACCGTTGGCGGGAAGATGGCGACATACTGTGCTGTTGTTGGTCGAATTGCCATTGGGACGGCGAGACACTGTTTATATCAATGTCGACAATCGATCTCGTGTTATAGATAGCGATGTCCCCAGATCTATCGTCAACCAACGCGATCACCTCTAGCACATCACTGGGTCAATCCCCGCCTGGCGACAACAATGGCAACCCCCTCGTACCATTCTCCCGATCGTCTAACACGACCTTTCCGCTTACTTGGGAAACACATGGGTTCGCTCTCGTAATCGTGACGAATTTGCCCTCGATCCCGCCCGTTTCCGCAAGCTTGGAGCTGACGCTTGGAGAACAGGCTTGAGCATGTGGCAAGGGACAAGTCGTGCGCCTTCCAGCCTCAGCTGATGGTAGATTACGGGCGTCAGACGAATGTTTCGACCCGGATAACTCGTTTTCCGGCGATTCGTCGTCCTCCCGATAACAGTTTTCGCGACGATTCCTGTCATAACGGGACTCACTCGACATCTTCAATAATCTCCAATGGCCGAATCGATGCCGCAAATCGCGACCGAACAGTTGACCGGAGGTTAAATTGCGGATGGATTCGGCCATTGGCGATTATTGAAGATGTCGAGTGAGTCCCATTATGACAGGAATCATCGCGAAAACTGCTATCGGGAGGACGACGAATCGCCGGAAAACGGGTTATCCGGGTCGAAACATTCGTCAGACGCCCGTAATGTCAGAGATCGGGGACGTGGAACTGAATCGATCACGGCCAGCTATCGCTTGACACAATATGGGCCAGGTCGCTATTCGGTGCTGGTCCAAATGCGCTAAAGCCTGGCGCGTATCGGACGAGATGGGCACAGGGTTGTTTGGCGCCAGCAGCGAATCTGTGTTTATTATCCAAGCCAGCCGGTCTTAACGCCTTCCCTGTCGAATCGCCGCCACGCTTCCACCACCTGCAGGTTCCAAACCCGTCAACAATCCCAGCTGATCTCGCCAACCAATCAATACACAATTACAATCTCATGGACACGGCGCAACGAATCACTCGTTGGACCTGAACAGTTCTCAGGTTTATAGGGCGTTGCGATCCGCACATCATGTGCCAAGATCGTATCGCCCACCCATGTGCACTTTATCGTTTTACACAGAACATCGAACAGTTTCTGCGCTTCTTTGGTCGTTCCTGCTGGGCCTTGTCGTCCCCGTAATTCCGTTCGTGCCCTTAGATTCCGTTCGAGGCGCTCCTCAACCCCGGCGACGTCCGAGATCTTCCTCGCCCCTATCGATGGCACATCAGGTGTGTTGTTCTGAGGGTGGTCGCATTGGTCGCGTTTACAGAGGGTCTGGTCTTGTTGACAGGAGGTGTTGACGCGATGGTGTATGGCGATATCGGTGATATGATGTGTGTGGTAAACGCCCATCAGGCCGGTCATGTCGTCGATGATGGCGACAATCCCTGATACAACAACCCAGCTCAATTGCCCAACATCCCCGGTTGTTGTTCCCAAACGAATATCACCCACCGCATATGGAGTCGGCGAACACCATCTGACCCCGAACCGATGTGCTGAATGGACCTGATCGGGAGATGGTCACGAATTTGTCAACCGACCGGTCGAGCTCAAAGAGTTTGGCGTCGAGACCTGGTGAAATGAAGGCTTGACGATATACAGGTGGAACAGGAAGAGCGATAGAACCAGGGACGTGACCAACGGCTGACGATCGTCGTGATGATGGTAATGGGGGGAATGCCGAATCGGGCGATGGGCTCCTGGGTGTACTAGTGGGTACTGACCCGATTGACGATCGCCCCCTTGTGGACGGCAGCGCCGGGAACCCTGATGATGGAGCGCCAGACGGATCTGGGGCGACGTCTAACGACAATTCAGTCGGCGGTGACGACGAAGGATTATCAGGCGCGTCACCAAGGGGAGAGTCGCGCTGTGATGAAGATGGCGGTGGGGGTGAGTCCCGTTGGGGTCCAGGGGCAGATGATGATCCGGACGATGGCCGACTA
>OUQQ01000147.1:3953-39525 GCA_900404475.1 Spongospora subterranea | reverse complement strand
GGAGACGGCGGAGCATCATCGGGCGGAGACGGCGGAGCATCATCGGGCGATGACGGCCATGATCCCAGCGATGACGGCGGCGGTGATTCAGTGTCAGACGATGGATGATCAGATGACCAGGCATCGCCCGAGCCCAATTCGGTTGATGGCCTTGTTGAGGGCGACGATTGGGGCGGGGACGGGTCCCGACGAGGAGGTGTCGGTGGAGGTGTCGTTGGAGGCGGTGGCGTACGTGGCGACGCCGCTCGTGGCGTCTCTTCGCCAATCATGAATTCGCCATCCGACATATCTTCAAACATGATAATGGGCGTTAGGTCGAGATTGAGACGATGATGAGCCGGATAGGCAGATGGCGTAAGGCTGCGAGCCCTTGGCCTCTCCTGACGCCGCGCTGGAAATGGCGTTGCCGTCCGGGTTCTTGGCCGTTGTATTATCGGGTCGGCACTTCGAGATCTAGTGGGTCGTCCTCGGCCATGTCTCGGGAGTGGTGAAGCACTTCGAGCCGTCTGACGATCACGTCGACCATCGAAGATGTACGCTTCGAATTGGGCGTCGTAATCCCTGCCCGATGAGGACGTGTCGGTGGACGACGATGGCGACGCGCTCCGAGTTCGGCAAGGTGTTCCAGGACCTTCATCGAACGGTGGAGGTGATGGTAGTCGGTATAAGTCTTCAGGTGGAGAATCTGGTGATGATCGACCGGTTGGCGATGCGCCACGAGATCGGGACGGCAGCGAGGCGGGTGGATTGGCAGGACCTGGCGATGGATCGGGGACGGGAACGATTGGAGAGCGCCGTGCGGATGGCGATCTGCCCTGACCTCGACCTCGCCATGCGTTGGGTGGAATTATGTTCGAACGAGGAGTTGGAACAGGTCCAACGACAGCCGATGATCGTCGGGAGGAAGGCAACGGAGGGAATTCCGAATCGGGTGATGCGCTGCGAGATTCGGGCCGGATCGGCGGAGGCGGTGGCGGAGGAGGATTCCGGCCAGGACCTGATTGACGTCGCGAGGATGGCAATCGGGGGAACTCCGGACGATGGGGCGGCGATGTGCTCCGAGATCGGGGCATTGCGGATCGGTTATGGATTGTGAGCGGATGATGACGGTTAGGGACTGGAATATGGGGAAACGAGATTCTGATTCATAACGGGGGGCGATGTGACGCGATCTCGACAATTGTATGTCATATCGTAGTCGACTGATCATCATCATCATCCCATCGATGCGATCGATATTTCCCAACGATCACAGCCTGTATTCACGATCGTGTTGGCCGGATTCACAGGTCGGTCCGGGCACGATCGGACTCTCAAGAGCCGAGTTCGATTCCTAATCCCAGCCGTCAACTCAATGGGGAATCAAATTGGAAATACGAACGCGTTTCGTCCAGGATTTATTTCAAGTGTTTGTGGAACTCAACCGAATAACAGATAATTGTTACTCAGTTTTGCACATCACTTCACTCCAGCTACAAAATAAACTCTGGTCCCTCCAACGTGGCACATTCCGCTCCAACATCATCGTCATCCACTAATACAGCGTCAAAATCAAACGGAGCACAGCAAGTTTCGCGATTTGGGCTGTCGTTGGGCTGTTTGGCGCACGAGATCCCCGGGGGCGAATCGAGAAAGGCGATTGATCGTGAACCTGTACTGGACACCTTTTCGATATCTCTTATTGACGTGTGTGTGTGTGTGTTGCACCCGGGGGGCACAATCGGGCCAGCATTGCTCTACCTGATCCCGTAGATCGAGAAAACAATGGAGGCGGCGGCCATCATTCCGGGTCTGCCACCGCCCTCTAGCGCCATCCCGTCCATGTATAAATCCAGCGACATCGTTCAGTCAACTGCATTGGACCTGTCGGAGATGTCCCGAAAACTGCACTCGATCGAAGGCAGTCGACCGAATCGGTCCCGAAACCACGCCGTTCAGGACCTGTGGAAGGCGAAACTGCATCGGAATGGGCGCGATATGAGTGAGCTGCATAAACAGATCACGATGGATGTGCAGATGGCGAACCGGGGGAAGTCCATGGGCAGTGGGTCCCAGGTGCTGATGAAGATCGAGGACGGGGTCAAGTTCGACACAAAGCGCAGGAAGAGGGCGCTGATCGCCCTGTATGGACACATCAAGCGCCTGGACGAGGAGATCCGACTGGTGATGTCGAGTGACGAGGGAGTCGTCAGATTCGCCTCGAGACAGCATCAGATGCGGTTCCGGTTGTCGTCGTTGGAATCCCAGATCGACATGGCCAACATGAAAGTGAGCACGGTTCAGTCGCAGGTTCGATCGTTGCGAGTATCGCTCGAGGATCTCAATCAATCAAACCAGCTGTTGGTGTCGAAACTGCAGGCCAGCGCCGAACGGCAGATCAAATATCGAACACTGATCACCGGCGAGTTCAACGAGATCAACAGAATAACGGCCGAGGAACCGGAGTCTCTCGCCCTCCTCAGGAATATGATCACCAGCAGCGAGAGGCTCGAGGCGGTTTGCAAACAGGAATGGGAGAATATCATGGTGGTCGTGGCTGAGAAAAACACGATCGAGGGGAAAGTGAGGAGGCTGCACAGCGGGGATGAGAAAGTGGTCAGCCGACGGAAGGCGTCGAATCTGGGGGAAGTCGTCGAGCAGGTGTATGAATCGACCGAACTCGATCGCGTGGCCAAGATTTGGGCCCAATGCACATGGAGCAATGCGATCGATGTGGTGAAGATTGAGTCCGGAACGGCGTGGCTGAACCAACGACGGGACAGTTGGAATTATCTGGCAATGGAGACCGGGATTAGCGCCGATAACGACGAGCTGTGTAAATGGTTCACAGCGAGTGAGCAAACCAATATCCAGCAGTTCAACGAGGTTCATGCCCTGTCTGAGAAATCCAGGGAGCTGATTGACTGGATGAATGGTAAAGAGAAGAAGGGCGATGGGGCGATGGGGAAAAGGAGGTGGAACGAGATGAGGAGATTAGAGCAGAGATTGACCACGATATCGCATGAGATGGCGGAACTGGATATCGAGAGGGAGGAATACGGGGCGGTGTTGAATCAGATCTATAATGAGCTGGTGGCGATGGTGATTGGAGACGGGGAGGGTCTGGACGATAGCGAGATCGCCAGCAACACCAGGGGTATCAGTGATATGCTGAGTCTGGTTGAGGAATGGACTCAGCATCTGTTGATGAACAGGTATCCAGCACAAAGGGCGATGATACCCGATACAATAGAGGAGAACACCTCCCTAGTACAGATAAGGGTTCCTGATATGGGTAAAACAGCAGAGTGGAATAGTGATGACGATGACACCGCATAAACTAGAAAATACTGATCTTATCTGTATTACGAGTGGTTCTACGCTTTGCGGTTGACCTTGGATTCGTGAGGATCATAGTTAGGATCTCCTTTGTCTAAGGCAGCTGGCGCCAACGTGTGATCATCAATCGCTCCCCAGGTCCCTTTTCCACCGCCACCGCCTTTCTTGGGCGTTCCTCGTAACCCAGTTCCTGAATGCCGATCCATCCCTCCATGTTTATCAGTATTGGGCATGTTGTCCTGTATCGATTTGGATTGTTATCCCGTTGTGGCGCTGGAGTCGGGCGTGTGCCACTGACCAAGGGCCTGTAACTACATCACTGGCATACGTCACACACAGGGGGGGGGGAGAGTTGGTCGATTGTGACACTGTTGATTGTTGACTACTGTGGATTAAGTGTTGACTACTGTTGAGTAGTGTTACTTACTGTGAGGGGGCCTGGCCTTCTCCAGATGAGCGCAACGGACATGAGGACAAGAATAGTCAAACCACTGTCCCGCAATCAAACAAGGGAACGTCATGACCATTGGAGGCAGGGTAGGCTCAACCAGAACTTCCATTCGGTGCCACCCGTATAACACGAGCGGAGATGGGATCCGGAGCGCATTTTCCAAACTAACGTGGAAGTGTCAGCACGATGAGGACATAGGTAGCGATGAAGGGCAATCATGAGGAAAAGAAAGTGATGTAGATTGAATTGCAAGATTAATTGACCTTGATCGCGGCCTATTTTCTCATTGTTAATGATGGCAGGAATGCATTTTGATTTCTCGATAATTCTAGCGTTGGTAATCTGCTTCCATCAGTTATGACTCCGGACGGGACAAGTAATAATATGCGAATTCGCATTGGCGAAAGGTATCGACTGACACATTTGCACACTATGTTGGACGCAGT
The DNA here is from genome assembly GCA_900404475.1 of Spongospora subterranea. Classification (NCBI taxonomy): domain Eukaryota; phylum Endomyxa; class Phytomyxea; order Plasmodiophorida; family Plasmodiophoridae; genus Spongospora; species Spongospora subterranea. The sequence continues at coordinate 35,310 of OUQQ01000147.1, read as the reverse complement.
TAGTTTGAAAGCTGTAAATGAACATGCTCGTGACTGTCAAGCTCAAGCAAGTTTTTATAATATCGCGTACGATGGAAGAAAATAGAGTGATAAAAAGCAGCTTCATTACTAGTAACATTTTCCCATATCCGGTCAGGTCTGTCAAACGAAACACGACAATCATAGATCCCTGTCGTCTCCACGGATGTTTGGGATTTATGAGTCAATTATTCGTAATTCCGGGTCCCATATTGATTTAGTCCGACAAATTCCCTATATAAGCAGTGTACTGGACCAGAGTGAAGTCAACCTTCTCGGCCTTTTGGCTAAGATCAAGTGTAGTATCTGTTCTAGAACTCGTGATAAAGTTCTTGTCTCCACTGGGGACACTTTCACGACTATTTTTTCAACCGGTTCGTTGTGGCTCTGGCTTGCCATCCGCACGGGCGCACGTGATCTCTGTATTGCACTACAGCAGAGTGTCGCGGGTGCTTTAACCATTCCCTAATCTTAATCAAAACAAACAATGAAAGCGCTCATCTGCTGTTGAGTTTTTGATAAGAAGTGCTATTGAAAATTGATCTAACAATATATATATTTATCATACTTCACAGCAACCCAATACCCGCCATTCCCTACAACCATTCAAGGTAGGATTTTAGTCGGTGTCATCTCAATTAATTGAGTTCACCTTCCGCAAGACGATGTCCCTAACCGCGCTGAACACATGGATGACGTTGGCTTCGTCTGTGGCGTTGGTCATATGGCAATAAATGCCTCTCATTGGGGTATGATTTCGGGCGAGAACTTGCTCCTTGAAAAAGTTGGCGGCGGCTTCTGCATTGAGTCCTGAACCGGTTTACAGTTGAGACAGTCGAACTGTGAAGCGGACGTCGTGTTTTCACCTCCTGTATAGTCAGGGAAGTAATCCGATACCGGCACTTTGACGATCTTGTTCATTAAAAGGTCCATCTTGTTTAAAAATACAATAATATCCACTTTAGAAAACCATTTAGAGTTAACCGTTTCTTCAAATAACTGCAACGCTTCCACCATACGATTGACTTTCTCATCCTCAAATAACATCTACCACACCAAGTTTGTCACATGATACAATCACGATGATATGGAGTTTGGCACCTGATCATATTCCGATAGTGCTATAACGAAGATGACGCCGGTCACTGAATCAAAACAATGTATCTGAAAGGGTAAAGACGCGATATTATGGATTTGGCAGAGATTATAGTTTCCAATTATACCCATTTTTTCCTCTCATTTCTTTGCCCTCCGACATCGAATATATCAAACACGGTTCCGCTGATTTTGAATCGTGTCTCCAAGATCCCAGTTGTTCTAACCCGAGACATGAGAATATCCTGTTCACAATCTCAGATTTCGATCTGGTAAACGGGGGAATTCCGCTTAAACCGTATCTGAAGGTACGTAGTTTGGGTCAGCCAACTCTAACGCTTTATCGAAGAAATACTTGGCACATTCCGGGACCTGGCGAATATGGGTGGATTATCTTGTTAAAATCATTAGAAAAACCTGTAGCTGCGATCGGTATTCAAAAGTATTTCTAATGGCCGGATCCTTCCACAGCTCAACGATCGCGGTGGCAACCTATACATTTGCCGAGGTCACAATATCGACCTGGCAACTCTTGCTAGCGACGTACTGAAAGATTATATTCCCCATCAGTTCCGGCGAAGGATCCTATTTGGTTTTTGAATTGGACATTGTTAATCTACATTAAAAACTCCATAAGCCACAAATCGTTGCGATAGCATTGAGACCACGCACATCCAGGTTCAGATTGGTCTGAGGTTGAAGCTTCGGAATTCCTTTCAGTACACTGAGCATGAACGCGACTGTATTGGCCAAAATGGTTTTTTTGTAATCCTCCAGTTCCTGTTTGGAGAACCCCACCCCGTAAATCCTTTTCATTTGGCGATAAAGTGTTGATTTTCCAGATTCTCCTATTGTGCTCGAGAGTATCAGATACAAGCACAGAACATTGAAACTCTTTTCTGACCTGTTCCGAGTAGAAGCAGTTTTTTAACTCGAGCGCTTTGTAATGCTGATTTTGCGACTTCAGCGTCAATATCTCTTGACAAGGTCGATTCATGTTTTATTGCGTTTCCGTGTCCGGAAGGCACAATTCGCACTTCGTTGCTATCCCCAAGAACTGCTATTTTCTCAGACGATTTCGAGCAACATGATCCCATGTGCAATCTAAGAGACTAAACGGGTCGACTTGAGGGCGGACAACAACCTGGTCGATAATACAAGGTCCTTGAACTTATCGATAGAGATTGATTCGAGGTACTCCACGTGTGTAACCGGTCCCCTTATAGAAAAAAAACATGTGAATAATTATCATGGCAAATTCATAAAGTGAAGTAAACACAGATTGAGCACAGGAAATCAACAGCGCTCAAATACTTTATATAAGTTTTCGCACGAGGCAATTTCGATAACAGATCCATTACTGAAAAACGATTTGGGAGGGTGGAACGCGGTCCTGGTAGCAGAAAATATTATGTGCTCAATTGTCCACTGCAGAGATGGCTGTGTCTCGTCAACAGTGGGATTTAAATACATACCAGGATTAGTTTGATAAAGTAATCCCAGTTCACGAGCAATTCCATTGAAACAACGCTCTTCAGTCTTCCAATCGACCTTATTAGCGTATAAATTGACGTAGGGAACTGTGAGGGCAAATCTTACTTCCGATCCACATCGTAGGATAAACATAGGCAACATCGCTAACGGGGGCACGTATTTGGGAATAATCTGAATGAACATATAAGAACTTGATGAAAAGCATTGAAGTCCAACCTGAGGGAGTGCCAGTAGCTCTCCGGTTCCGGAGATAACAATGGAGAAGTATTCCTTGAGCATTTCACGTTGGTCTGTGAATAATTCACTGATATGGCGGGCAATTTCGTCGCGATCTCCATCCTCCGCTTTCCATCCAGAATTAGCATCATTCAATGCTAATTGACATAATCCAAGGATCGTTACAGCAGGATCCGCTCGGAGACGGTAGCGTCTATGAGCACCAAAGTTACGAAAGCATTGTTCATAAACTAGAAAATTGCTATGCACTATGAGTGAACATACAGTGTACGAGCTTAGTAAAGTTCACACCTAATAGCTTGTACGTTAACAAGATAAAGCTTCGTGTTATGTTGAATCAATGACAGATGATCATCAATGCAACCGACAAAAACGTGCTCTTTGAAAAGACTTTGAAAAACCGAGCTTGATTGCGATTCAATCTGTTCATATGATTTGAATATGCAGTTATCCAGATAATGCAAATTGACCTCAACCTGATCCAAAAGATTCTGCACGCTTGTCAGATTACAAGATTTTTGACTTGTCGCCACAGCAGGAGTTCGAGGTGTTGAGTTACTCAGGGTCTTCATGTTCGGGTGCTGTAAGTACGCAGACAATCGACCGGCAGGATTCAGATGATCTGTCCGAATCGCACGACTTGGGGTAACAAATGGTGTAGACGATTGCGAAGATGCAGCTTGTTGGATGCGCGAAGGGGTCGTTTTGGTAAGCGACTCTTTTGTCGCCAACTTCCGGAAATGATCTGCGACCGTGTAACTAGGGAATCCGTCTGCAATATTATGCATCAAAAATACCTTCTTCTGCACCAGCCTGAGGAGTGGCATCAGCAGCAATCGTCAATACTGAAAAGGTCCTGCTGGAATTGACTGTCGAGAGGGACGAGTGGAGCCATTGCTCAAGATGATCTCCAATTTCGGTCTCGTGCAGCAATCCCACTTCCCGTTTGGTCGGGTGCACGTTAACATCAACAGTATGTGGCTAAACAGTATGAAAAGGTTTTCCGGCAAATTGAAACAAAACCCGTTTTACCGCAACTTGTACGTGGAAATACACAAACGGATGTGCACCTTTTGGCAGATACGTTGCATATATCGCTTCTACTCGTTTACGTATTGAACTGCATTCAACGAGCCGATTATTGACAAAGAGCATAAAAACCAAAGATTTTCCGCTGTAATTGGGGCTGGTGATGAGCCCATCAATATCCAGGGTGTAACGAGAATTCGATTCAGATCCCGAAAGTGGAATTAACTCTGTCGCCACAGGCTGAGAACAATATGAACATCGAGTAGTACATTGAATACTGCCGAACCTGCCCAAACAGGGATCTGATAACATCTTTTCTACTTCCTTTTCCGGCAGTGTTGATGTCAGACCTTTGGCGAGCTTGCTTTTTCAAGGTGAAGCCGATGGTGTCAAAATGGACAGCAAAGTATGTGAGCGCGGTAACAGATCGATTATACTCGTCCAATAGATTTTTTAAAGCGTTTAAACGCATTGGCTGAAGGAAACAATAAAATCAGAATCAATATGTGAGGATATAAAATCACGTACTATGTTGTAGAATAGGTCTTCCACGACGATTTGTGTTCCTTGAAGACCAGCGCACGGCGCTGGTTGAGCTTCACACATTTTTCCATCCAGAAAGCTGGCCTTATACGCAGTAGCTGCTTCAGACGTTTTCGAGATAATTGTCATGTGAGCGACATGACTGATAGACGCCAAGGCTTCTCCACGAAACCCAAACGTTCTAATAGACTCCAAATCTTTGTACTCCCGTAATTTGCTGGTGGTGAACCTTTCGCAGACAATAGGAAAATCATCCTGAGCAATACTAAGCTGATACAGTTGTTTGTTATAAATTCGCGTCTCACACTCCTGATTCCATGGCCATTATCTGTAATGGACATGAACTTGAGTCCTGAAAAAGAACATCAAAAAAACTATTGCTGGTGCAAATGCTAGAGACTCGCCTGAATTTCCCATCACGATCGTTATTCGCGAAGCGCCTGCATCAATACTGTTTTCTAATACTTAACATATCGTATTCATATGATTTGTGAGCGATTGGATACACAATCATAGTACATTCTTTAATGGCGGCTGATGGCCTTTGGATGACTTCGCCTGCAGCGATCCGATTAACAACCGTTTCGGTCAATCGTTGTATTTGGTGCGGCATCGACATTATGTATCCAGCTGGTCGAAGAGCGCCGGCGACGACAACGGGACGATGCGCGAGCACAGTCTATAATCGCGGACGATGCAGAATGACTGACGATGCGCATAATCAATACTATAGTGAAATCAACAATCACATCCGCTAATAACGATAACACTTTAACACAAATACCAAAAACGATACACTGACACCAGACAGTAACGAATCTTCAATGACGGTGCCGTTATGAAAGTTTGGCGTTGAATGTCGATTTTCACAGCTGTTACGTTTCATCCCGGTTTATGGGACAGGACAGCAAGCGCATCATGGAAGTCCATTTTTAGATCGAGTGAGTCCAATCTGCCTGTGGTCTCGCAGACATGATGGGCTGTTGTACTGTGCTTATCCCCCCGTTCCATATTACTGGTATCGTGTATCGCTTGTACTTATAGTTTCAGTGTCGATTAGTTCAGCCATATTAACTAGCCAGAGGAATGTGTCGATGATCGATTCGCCTCCCACGACCGATGTGGTTCTAGAAGGATTTCTACGCCGGCCTGTGATCGATCAGGCGTTCCCATCCAATCATGATAGATCACCATCCGCTTTGGCGTCGCCGACACAGAATCTTGCTGAGGCGGTATGTTCATTCTAGCATCACGATGGCTTGTATGGGGGCTTACGCTGATTTAGTATTCATCGAATGTCTTGCTAATTGCCATGTGGTATTCTTCTAGCATTATCGCAGCAAAATTAAACTATGTTGGTAGTTCGTAACCCTCGCAGTATATGTTGAACACATTCTGAACTGGACGAATAGGTTCTGCTCGAGTATTTGGGTAGCGCTATAGCGTTATCATTGTTCCAACAAATATTCGTTTTGTTTGCTGGGGTACGTTTTTAGTAGTAATTAGTGCTTCTTTTTTGATATCCTGACAATCGCCAATTCTTGTAGTCTGCAATTTTGCTGGCTTCCCGTTCCATAGGCGGCCTTACCGCCGTTAAAGAATTGCCAAAACGCAGTATCAGGATACAATTTGGATTTGTTATTCCTCTAGGCTTTGCAATGACGTGCATGAGTGTTGCCTATAATTCCGCCATGTCTTATATTCCAGTATCATTTCTAAACACAATCAAAGCCACAAGTACGTATTTTTGCCGTTTAATCTGTCAATGTATTGACAAAACTTTTCAGTCCCTTTTTGGACATGCATTGTTTGCTGGTTGCTGTACAAACAGAAGTTCTCATTATTAACAAAAATATCATTGATTCCAATCGTTGGTGGGGTTGCCATTGCATCAGCAACAGGTAAAGATAGATGCATGCTGTTTTGTAGATATATCTGAATTTCAACAGAACTAGGATTCCATCCTCTCGGATTTCTGTTGGGACTCATTTCAGCGTTCAATCAAACCTTTTTCAATCTGCATGCCAAGAGCATACTGATTCAGCAAATTGTTACGCCAATGCAATTGCAAGTGTTCACAGCAGGAATATCTTCTATGTTTTTAGGCGTAATCTACTCCATCAGCATGGTATCCTTCTTGAGCGATATCGGTGGTAGGACAGCGGAGTCTCCAATATATGATGGTGTCCTTCACCCAATAATTCTTTTTGCTTTGGGTGGACTCAATTATTTCGCTGAGCTCCGCCTCAGTTATGCTGTAATTGCTGTGCTCGGCTCCCTTGGTAGTAATTTCGCTGCTTTTGAACGAGCTCGTTACGCTTATGAAATGCTTTTTAGGGTACTCAATTGCAGACGTGTTCAGAAGATTAATAATTATCTGTTCTTCGTTTATATTATTCGGCAATCCTGTTCAGTTGTTCAATATAATTGGAGTCTGCATTGCAATGTTTGGTATCTTGATGTACAATTTGAGCGTAGCTTCAGGCGCCTCTAAAGGAAATACGTACGTGAAGGAGAAAGTTGAGCCACCGATTCATCACTCCTCTATAACTATCAACACGGCATCTGTCTGAACGTGTGCAATTCTCACAAGTAAGGGAACGTCAAAGTCATTTCAAGAAATGCTCTTTTATAGTTTATGCGCGGTATGTATTATACGTAATCGCTATCAACGTCTCAGATAACTTCGATTTGATAAAATATGATTAATCAGTTCCCTATATTCGATTGTTCCATTTGCTTCGATATGAAGACCAGCAAAAATCCGATCGAATTGAGCATCCGGTATTTCGATCTTAAACAATTTCAGAAAATGTCGCAATGTTGACACCCTCATGTATTCCGAATTCGGTATGCAAGTCTATTGTGAACTTTAAAAACGGTCGTTCTGTGGAGAATGGTTACCTGTTGAAACGCCCATAAAAGCTCCGCTGCCTCTGTATCTTGTTCTGCCTATACGGAAATATGAAATTTAGCTGTTTCGTTTCAGCTCTCTTACCTCAATAGTTGTTGGATGTTCTAATATCCTCTTGAACGCCACTGGAGTCAATGAGCTAACGCCAAAGCTATTTCCGAGCATTTCATGAGCAGCCTTCCGATTGGTGCTGAGCCCAGCACGGGTAAGAATCGGTACAAGGTCTGATTTTGACTTTAGTATGATAAAATAACACTTTCGAATTTGCCTATTACTGTCGGCATCAATACGCCCTGTAGCGGAGCTGTCAATAATTCCGAACACTTCATCAATGGCGAACGATGAAGTGGAGCTCATTGCGATTTTCCTGATTGTATATAAACGCAACCCAGCGATCTCAGATCATCACTTTCATAGTACTGGTTTTGATCTTGTAAGAGCAAATCTTACGCAAAGTTATTGCATACCTATATTAATTTATTTATTGCTGCAACTCACGTGATACTGGAACTTGAAGCGACGATATTCGAAATTGTTGGTGTTGTTGAAGAACATTTTCGGCCTGCTCGTCAAGCGTTTGTTCAGAGATTTCTGGGCGAACTAGTACTTCTTCGCCGGCTTGTTGCTTATGCCCGATGGCATCATTCTGTTTCCCAATCAGATCTTGGAACTCGGCCCTTAAACCTGAATGCCTTCATAAGCGACAGAATTACAGTCTTTTAAGAAAGTTACTTCCAACACTCTTGGAGTCCAGACTTGAGGGTAATGAGGGCTCGTTAGCCCGTAACTCTGCTTCCAACTTTACGGTTTGGAACGACTGTTTACTCTGACGATGTTTCTCCATGTTCGCCTGAAAACAATTCAATCAACTGAAACTTTCAACTCAAATGCCATACTTTGTACTCCGCCTCAGCAGCTCGGTTATTTTCACTTCTAACGGAGTTACGCCACTGCACATTTTTCGCTGCAAACGTTTTTTCCCTGTTCGACACCAGCTCGCTCAGTGCTGCCCGATGCTCTTTTTCTATTTCTTCCTCTTCATGTTGAAACTTGAGGCGCATTTGATCTTGAAGGCCAGCATATCGTTTTCTCTCATCTTCAATTATCTAAATCCTACGTCACGGGGCCGTCCTATCACAAATAGCCAAGATACCTGGGATTCGGCTTCTTTGAGAATCTTTTGAAATGCCATCTGTTCCTGCATTTGCTCATCTTTCCACTTCATCTCTAGCTCAAGTTGACGACTTCGGCGTGCTTCATCATCAACGCTTAGTAGCACAGTCTCCATTTCTTTTTCTTCTTCGATTAGTTTGTTTTTTTCTTGAAGATGCCGTTTTCTTAATTCCTCTTGGAAAATACGTTGCCGCTGTTCGCGCTCCATTTGTTGAAGGCGCTGCGCCCGCTTCTCAACTTCTAAAGCAGCTCGGCTTTTCTCAGCTTTCAAAATTTGCTCTCGCTCGAGCGCAACCTGCGACAATCGTGACTAGAAAATCAATGGTGCCCATCTTGTATACCCTTTCTCTCCAGCGACGTTCCTGTTCAAGAAGCTCCAATTTGCCTCTCTTTTCCTCTTGATTAAGTAGCTCTGTGCGTTTTTGTTGTTCTTCTTCGATATCAACCGCGCGTTCGAGCTACAATTTTGTTGACATCACCGTTAGAGCGTTGACTGCTTAGCCTACCTCTTCTTGAGCCAGGTGCCTCAATCGTCGTTCTCTTTCCACACGAGCAATGGCCATTTCTTGATCCAATTCGTCAAGCAGTGTGAGATTTTCAATGATCTGCTGTTCTTGCATGGCCACATTAAACTTGCTTATCCTGTCTTTAGTCTCTTGTATTACTTGCTGGCGAATTCGTCTTTCCTCGTCTTCAATCTTCCACTGTTATAAAACCGCTATGGTTATATCGAGAGATTGTCGAACGTAAGTGTACCTGCTCGGTTAACTTCGCCATTTTTAATTCACGAGCTTTCTTATTTTGCTCAAGTATTTGCCTAGGACAATGATCAGCGAAAACTGCAAAAAAGTAACCGATGAAGTCACCGTCGTTTTTGGCTTTCTTCTTGACGTTGTTGTTCAGTTTCGGTCTGAATCATTGTCTGCTTCATTTGGAATTCTAAGTTCAAAAGGGCTTCTTCCTCCAACCTTTGGTCAAGCTCGTATTCAACCCTGGAACGTCTTTGTGATTCTTCATCTTGGGCTCGTTTCTCTTCAGCCATTCTTTGATCCTGCTCCGCTCTACGTCTCGCTTGCACAGTAACTGCCATTGCATCTATCTACCGAAAACATGACGTATTGTTGTCAATGACGAGAAGGAGATATACCTGTTCTTTTCTGCGGGAAAGAGCTTGTCTATCCAAACGCTGCCTCTCCCGCATTCTAGAATCTTCTTCTTGTACCCATCGCGCTCTTCTCTCAATTTCAGCATTGCGCAAGGATTCTAGCTGGTGTAGCCACGACGTCCTCTCCCGTTCAAGTTCTTCAGTCTTTTTCTAAAGCGAGTGAGTGTACTGGCATGGTAATATTATTGGCCTTCATACCTGAAGCTCTTCTAGGGTCAACTTTTTACTTTCAATTTCGTCAACGTCCTGCTGTATTCGTTGCCTTTCTTTCAGCTGATAATCCACTACAAATTTCGGGTAGTTCGAGAATTCTGGATTGGTAAAAGTTGACTGAGGCGTGAAACATAGCGTCCAAGTCATTAATACCTGGGTAGTAGCCTGAGTTGATCGGAGTCCAGGGCTCCTCTTCTGGCCGCAAATGTTTAGGGGTATTTTTCCTTAGAACATATGCCTCCTGGATCAATTTCCCAACCTTCGCTCCATTTGAATTTGAGTGGCGTAAAAATGTTTCAATACTCCTGAAAAAAGACTTTTAATCAAAAATATGGTACAAAAATCGTAACATTGTATCGACTTATGTGATTGCATTGTCATCAACGATGCCCTGAAATGGCGAAGATAGGCGACAACCATGAAGTGAGCAAATGATGGGCGATTCGACACCAAGTGATCGAAGAAAACCAACCAATCTGTTTTTGTAAAGACTTCTGTGAACAATGTGTGAATTAGAGGCCATGCATAATCAGATGCCTCGACTCCTAAACTCTGGAAAAAAAATGAGGCAAATGAAAATACACAGGATATCTATGCGCTAACCATAAAATGGGCCAAGAGAGGGGAATCGTGGTATCGGAGAATGTCTTCTATTTCCTTCAGCATAGATATTGGCGGATTTGGAAAATACTCAAACCAGTGGCGACCCCAGTTAAGCAGGATCGATATTACGATCTCAAAGCAAACTGTGTTGTCGGAAGGGAATAGACGTAAGAACGGAAATACTAGTGCTGGTAAGAACTCAACTTCAGAAAAAATAGGAGACCTTTAGCAATGTCAGAAATTTTCAGTGTAGAGAATCTTGACATTATTTACCAGTGATAAATCGCTGACAACACTTGGGTTAATCGACGGAAGAGGCGACGGTCTTGCAACGGAAACTTTTCATGGATATTCTTCAGTGCGATGTGTGTACCCTTTTGTTCAAACGATGCAAACTGATCATGGTTTTCAGGCAATCTAAGCAGAAATCTCCAAATAACATTTCGATATTCAGCAGGATACTGTCAAACCATTATTGTCCATTGACGCTTTCAACGTAAGTGTTACCTCTCCATAAGCTCTCAGTAATGATTTCAGTTTAGCTGGATCCATTAGTTTGTTTTTACTCTGAATTCTTGATGTTAGCGCTGAGGATTCACTATCGTTCATTGACCTGTCGGTTCTGAAAGACGTATTAACTTATGGAAGCTGCAGAGGAGATACGACAGCGTACGATTTCGAACTATCCTTACGAGATTTATCGTACCCATCTTCATCATTGTCAGACTGTTCTATTGAAAACCGATTTTGATCGGCAGACGACTATGCAATATCGTTAGATTTGGAAACTACATTGTTATCAAATTACTATTATTTTAGAGTCCTTTGTTGTAGGCGATGTGAATTCTTCCATGGTGTTCTGATCGAAGACAGGTAATGAACCCAGCCGGGCAATCGCGTCCGCTTCAGATTCGCCTCCCTGTTGTTATGATTAGATAAACTGATAGCAAGAGATCAGATGTAACCTTGATCTTAAGTTTGAAAAGTCGCGCTTCTTCCTCAAAGGCTCTGTTCATGTCAAAGAGAAATACGCTCCCATCACTCATCAAGCATGCACAGTAGTTTCCACCTGAACTAATCTCAAACCCTAACAACAAAGCGGTAAGACAATGCTAGAATGAACAACAATGGTCCTGCCTTGAATGGCTTTATGAGATTCTTTGATGGTTAATAAGACTTTCAAAGATAGAACGTTAAATACAAGTAAAACTCCATCATCACCCAGAACCATGGCGCATTCACCGTCAGGCAAAAACCTTACTTGGATCGAATGCCGAACTGTTGAGGGCATAACAGCGATTCTCAATAAGCTAAGGAAAGTTAGATACACCCCAGTAACAATTAGCGATTTTTAACCATTGAATATCGATGCTCCACAGATATATATAAGGCGAGTTGCCTCCGGCAATCAAATATTTATTGGCACTGTTGATGGCAAAGCACGTAGCATCGACCTCCAGATTTGAATTTCGACCTAGCTTTGTTTTGCCCAGCTGATATAGCATCTTAAATTTGACGGAATCCCAAGCGATGATCCCTTCATCCGTAACGCTGGTGAAAATTGTGGCTCCTAGAATCGGAAAAGATACTGAGTTTGAGGAAAATGAACCTGAAAACGGTTTACCCGACGGGCCGTAAGTCGTCTGAAAAAGTGGAGATGACGTAGTTTCTAGTGTTCTTATACGTCGCCATTCTCGCGCATCCCAAATAATTACCCTATCTTTGGACGTGCTGGCCAGAAATTGTCCAGTTGGATGGAAGGACAAGAAAACAACCTTACATCAAAACTTAATAGGCAAATCCCAATGAAGTTTTCCAAAGTCACCTTTGCTCGATGACCTCTTAGTGTTGCGCTAGTGCTTGATCCCTCAGTGTCCAGAATTCTAATTGTTCCATCGTCAAAAGCGATGGCAACAATTGATAAGGGTGAAGGCGATGGAGCGATAGCTGAAGGACAAGCTCCTGCCCGACAAACCAAAGAGAATCTGAGCAACCAAGAATCGTTCGTAAGGAGTACTCGAAAACGAAATTGTGGGTTCAACCTATTTTGTAGAGCATGAAACAAGTATATATTTCCTCGTGTATCACCAAGCGTGAATTTATCTCCACGATCATTAAACTTGAGCACTGAAATACTAGCGCGTAGCCCAGGGCATATCACGGTTAGGAGCCCTGACGGCGAAGGGCAGGGTGCCCGCGGCCATATTCGCCCGCCCTGCCCCTCGATATGGACACGAGCGACACCCGCTGTTTGGTCCGGCTGCATCGAAATAGAGTGACGAGCACCTTCAGGAGATGACGATTGTCACCAGCGGCCTCTATCGCCCTCAATACAGTGGTGCATCATCAGTTTCACGTTTCGACTGATTGGGCTATCACGTGTGTACAGGTTCAGCGGTCTCTTTGATGACGGCGTCACTGGTGATGACGAATCGTAACAATAATGAAACTCCTCAATACATCATCGGTTGAACTACCGTACTGTCATCACTCTCAAAACAAGCGCATTCGACGGGGTCGACGATCATCGGTTGTTGAATAGCGATATTCCGTGGCTCATTCGAAGGGTGAAACACGCGATTGGTTGGAATGGCGTCCATGATGCCGTCTTTGCGCGCCTGCCTGCGCCATCTTTGTGCTGAAGCTGGGGGCGCTGATGCATTAAACGCGTTAAAGGTCTTGGAGCGCTTAATGTTGAATTCATCGGGGGCAAACGTGGAGCATCACCAGATTCGATTATCGAATCCGGCGCTCTTTGAGAAATTGACTAAATTCGACAGTGCTGTTGAGACACTTGAAGGTAATGCAATTCTGCTTGGTGCTTCCAATCCAGCATTATACAGTTTTCAGCTTGTGGCTGGGAGTTTATCGACCTTGGCGATTCGCAGTCAAGTGATGACGTATGGATGGGGTTCCCATTTGATTCAGACCCTCTCAACGCCAGTCAAGTTCTTGAAGAAATACGCTCACAACGTGAAGAAATAACTGGAGTGCGGGATGATGCATTGTCTACATCAGTCCCAACGGTTGCGTCAAGACCTTCAAGTTCCTCATCATCTGGACCGAAACAACCTGTTGCACCTCCTGCAGTTCCTCGCTCTCAAGGTACGATTTTTGTCTCTACTTGCAAATTGCAAGTTTTTGCGTTAATGCGGAACCAATGCAGCAGCAAAGCCTGTTGTGCAAAAAAAAAATCAAAAACTATCCCGCGAAGAAATGGCTGCTGTACATGAGCGAAATATGGCTTTAAAGAAATCTGGATCCACCCCGAGTCTTACTGGGACCATCCGGCGTGGTATTATCAATGTCAATTCTTCCGCCTCAAAACAGATGAAAGAAATTAGGAAAAAGCAACATCAAGCATATATTCATTCTAAAGGAAGAAAACGCGTGGGCACTATTGCCGATTTCGCGCAAGCAGATGCAGAAGAGGAGTTGCGAATTGCCAGAATAGGTGGTCCATATCCCTTTCCTTTGCTATTTTGGTTTAACATCATCTTTCAGGTAGATATGCTCAACGGGATCGTGAAACAAATAGCAATTACATCCTAAAGGGAATTGGGGAGCGAGCATTGCAATATACTAATGAGTTTCGTGCAACTCGTAACCTTCCTCCGCTCAAGTGGCATCAATATCTAGCAGATATTGGTGCGGATCACTCTCGTGATATGGCATCGGGAAAAGTTGCTTTCAGTCACGTCGGATTCAAAGAAAGAGTGGCAATGTATCCCATGAAATCTAACATGGCTGCAGAAAACCTTGCTAGGTTCGACATGTTCGTAATTGCTGTCTCAGTTTTATTATAATTGTTATCAGGGTGGGCGGCCCTGATGCTGCAAAAGCTGCAGTTGATGGCTGGATAAATTCTCCCGTAGGAGCATAGATTCTTGACTTGAATCCAATTAAGTGCATCGATCGTAGGGTCATTGCAAGAACCTGCTGAGCAGAACAAAATGGTGTGGAATTGGTGTTGTTGAATGTTCTAGCCAATATAGTAAGATTATTGCGCTGTTTCCTGTTTTCTTTACTAACGCAAACTCATATTTTCAGTGCTAACGCAACTTTTTGGTTGATACATCTACGTTTTATTGTCCAGTAGTATGGTACTGTATTGTTGACCATGCCCATCCTGATTTCAGTCTTAATATAATTATCTCCAATCATTCTCGTTTATGTTGTGTCCTGCATTTTTTCATATTGCAACATACCCGTTGTCTTACGATACGCTCGAGTCGGGAAAATGAGAATTCAGAACTGGCAAATAGGCGATGAAAACTGTGCAGCTCACGCACAGAAATCTTGTTTTGTTATCGATCTGTAAAATTCTATCTGTATTTGACAATATTGAAAACTTACATCGGTAGCAATTCATCGTCGAGCTCAACACCGTCGAAATCGACTTCTTCGCCAGAATTGTGTTTGTTGACAGTCGCTCCATCAGATACAGACAGCGACGTCGTACGCCCATCGCCAATTGACTGCTGTGGTATCACCGTTTGTGTTGGAACCTCTGGTGAGTTGGTATTATTCGGTACTATATGAATATCATCAGTTCTTCTATCTTTCGTTAATCAAATGAGAGACTGACGTCAGTATAGAACTAGTTCTTGCTTTTGTTGACAAACCGTTTGTGACAACAAAAAAGTGCAACACTTCCACACAAACTCATAAATCCAAGAGTTAAAATTGTAAAAACTATGTTGCAGGATACCTGATGGTGTATTGACTACGTTCCCGTCATTTTTGGAAATGAGTCTGTTCAGTTTCCTAGAATACTCATCCAACAGAGCTTCCTGCCGTGTGTCGTGATAAATCGAGCACAGATATCTGAATAATCATGGCAGGTTTTGATCAGTCTAAAGCCGTTACAATACGATCCAATAATATTTCTGACTTTAGGCATTCGACACTATCCGGCTCCTGGGCGTGAATCTTCTTGTAAAGCTGCAGAGCTTTGTCAACGGACCCCATTCGGCGATAACAAGTTGCCACCATTAGCTGTGAAAACCACTAAATGGCGTAATTTTCAAAACATAATTGGGAATGAATATACCTTCCATTTGATCTCATTTTGCTCAATTTCTCCAGCTCTCTCGAAAAACTCGACCGCGCTCTCATAGAGCTCACTCTTGACGTACCATACTCCAAGCCACGATATCACCTCCATATTGGTCGGATTACATTGGTAAGACTGGAACTACATCAGATAGATCCATTGAATGCAGCTGACAACTGGAATCACCTCTGTGAAACAATGAAAGGCCTGAGTTTGATCATCCAACTTCGAGGCGATTCTCCCCAGACGTGCCAGAGCGCTTCCGTCGTTGGGCACTATTCCTAGAAGGAGCTTGAACCATTCACCACTCTCCTGACATGTTGTATCAAATCCAGTTTGGCCTTTTTTGTTTTCGAACTTACCGAATATAGTTCGAGTTGATCGTAAAGATCAGCAATCTGATAGATAATTTCTGGATTCTTTGGGCTCAAACTGTGAAGTTTACGAAACGCTCCAAGGGAGTCTTCCAATCTACCAACTAGTTGATGACAGATTATATCAGTTTTGCTGAGCGGTTTAACATTTGTAATTGAGGATAAAGTCAATGACCTTGCTTATAGACTAGTGCAAGATTATAGACGGCCTGAACACAATCGGCTTCGACTCCAATCGCCTCCAGGTACATCTCTAGTGCGTTGTCGTAATCCCGCTCCATGAAAAATATATTGGCGCGATTTACCAATGCGCTGGCGTTATACCTTATGAGCAGTTAATCGACGGTTTGTACAACCACACCAAAACTCAAACAATTAGTTCCTCGCAGCATGAACGGCGAACTCAACGACTGGGTTTGGAAAAACTGATTTGTCAGTTAAAGTACCTGTTTTCTTGTATGGCGAGATCGGCGTATTTTTTGGCTTGGACGTAATCCTCTTCAAGGTAGTAAAGAAAACTGAGATTACAAGCAGCCTGGTCATGCAGATCAAGCTCCAGGCGTCCGATAGATCGGAACACAGCCATGGCGTTGGGAAAATCGCTCTGTTTTAGGAAACAAATTCCTTTGCATAGTTCCAGCTCCATTGCTAGGCGCCCGTACTCTGTCGAGACCCCTTTACACGAATTCAGTACCCGAAGCAATGCGACATCTTCAATTGCTATTTCGATTGAAAATTGCTGGCAAAATGATCAAAAGCCATGTCACAAACAGAACCTTGATCTAGGTTCAGAAAAGGCCCAACAGTAGTGAAAGTGTAAAATTCTCACCATCATGATGACCTGCTAGATCTGCACCAGGATCTGGAGCCTTCAGACTGGACACCAGCCACTGAAACCCTTTATCGAATCCGTCCTCAATCACGTTGGCAATGAGCTTGGCGGCCCATAGCAGATATCGAGAGTGGGCGGCCTGTCGCCTGCTGTTGTACTTGGACAGCTCATCCGACGGCGCCGTTGCCGTATCTGGATTGCCCTCAACGGTCACCTGCATCAATTGCAGAAACCCCTTTTTCATTTTGTCGCGATCCCCCAACGCGAAATAGCACACAATCAAATTGAACCCTACAAAAAAATATCGATTATCAACTGAATCGCCACACATTAAACTTATGACCAGATTGCGGCTCGGGGGCTCCATCCATGACCGATTCGAACGCATGTATGGCGTCTTGGAACTGTCCAAGGCGGATAAACGCGATTCCGATATTGCGCATGATCTGGAATCGTGTGTCCTTGGAGATGGCGCCAACCAGGTCCATGGCCATCCGATACATTTTTATAGCCGACGGGTACTTCTTCTGCAGGAAATAAATGTTGCCCATATTCACTCGCAGTCGCCCTAAACAATCAGCATTTGTATTCCCATATGGACAAACAGAATAATGATCGTCGTTAGTGTTGACTTAAAATTCCAGACCACAAAAACCATCAGCCAAGTTTATCAGTTTCCTGGAAATCTAATCCCTTTTTGCCATTTTAAACCTCAAAAATGGTGCGAAATTTGCGTTACAGAGCGGGAGTGGACGTTGGGCACGTTACCTGCGTTGGCGTATTGTTTGGATTTGACCATGACCGAGTAGATGTTGAGCGCCTCGGTCATCATGGAGTTGGCCGTGTACTGGATGGCGAGATTGAACTGGACCGCGAATCCCAGATCGGCGTTGACCATCTCGGTCAGGGAGTACTGCTCGCAATGCCGAACCAGCAGCCGCTCGCGCTTGACGGCTTCTTTGGCCTTGTCCAGTGCGGCCACATAGTTGCCCTGAGCTTTGGCGGTGGCACTGTCTACCTGCGTTCAATGCCAACAACGAATCACAACGCGTTCGTCCTTTCTGCAGATATCTCAAGGCGTATTTGTCAAGCAGACGTTGTTTGTCGTCTAATTATCTTGAATGATAACAAAACAATGGATAACAGGTGTTCTGTTTGTTATAATTGCCACCGGAAAGGAGAAGAAAAGCCAACTTGCAAGTGAACAAACAAACCTCAACTAATCATGATGAAGTGAAAGCGAAATATGGGCCATTAAATGATACTGACAATAAATTGGTTGACTTCGCGATCCATTTCTTTTGCCAGGAATTCGGGCCCATTGTCGATTTTACGTTTAAGCACCGTGGCGGTCGCTTTGGTTTGTGCCAGCGGATCGAACTGCATGGTCCCATTGCTCCGGTATCCTGCTCCTTTCACAGACGTCATTGGCCTCATATCCTGCACATAGAACACTGATATTAATGGAAAAATACTCTACAACAAAGCCACAATTCAATATCAGAAAACCGAGTCGAAATGTGTGTTTTTGTGCAATATCACAGAAATCACAGTCAATGCAATCACGTTTTACATCGCCTTGTTGAGCCGTTCCAAATCTCAAGTTTCCAGCGTAACGTTTATCGCCAAGCGTGTTGGTTTCCTCGTACAGATGCGTGGAACCGCCACCGCCGAATCCAGAATACAGGTCAGTGTCGTCATCATTATCGCCGACGATCGATCTTCCATACATGTCGGGGACTTGACCAAATGGCAAGCAATCGCCAGGCGCTACTCCCTTCCGGGTTGTGTGACTGTGACAGTAGCAACTAGCAACCCAAAGTGATTTCGCCACACTTATTGGCTATGATATATTTCCAATAATGGCACGACATGTTTCCGTCAATCATCAAAAAATTGAGGCGCATTGGCAAAAGACCCTATCATATATTTACTTAATAATGATATATGTGGTTTATTCTTGTAGATTAATATTGTCAATATAATGTAGATATTGGTCGACGCGCTGTCGTAGCCTGTAGCGGGACTGTGAACGACCCTCGACAAGCCAAACAAAAGCACGCTGGGCATCATTCGGCGTATCGAACCGCAGGGTCATTAGCCAGGGTGACACTCCATTTCTGCGACATTGTGGGTATGGGGGCGTGGAGACTCTCGATTCCAGTTCGACAATGCATGGATCGTGCGCGTCGATCGCCACGTCAACTTTGTAGAACGGCAGAGACACTTGGACAGAGTGACTGGGCCCTTGCACAACTATCAGGGCGCTTTCCAAAATTAAAACGCCAACACGCACTGCACGCTCAAGTCGTCGTGCGGGCCCATCGACGACATCGTATAAGGTACACATTACCGGTGCTTGTTCTGGAGTAATTCGAGTCCTGACAGACACAGTCGGTTGGAAAAAAATTGCCTCCAGCGACGCCTACATAACCAATGTTGATATCGCCGGTTGAAGTGTAGCACTGTGGACCTACTGGTTTGATTTGTGGCAAACTAGATAAAAGTTTCCTCAACGTAACAAAGAGCCTAAGATCGGATGAAATCGCAGGCTCCACTATTGGACCAGCCTCACAACTTCGACCCAGTAGGGACGATGGCTCAGCAAGTATGGATAGCAAGTCGTTAGCTGAAGAACCATGTGACCAAGCGGTTTCAAATGCGTCGATAAACGTATTGCCGGCATGGCCAATTGAAGATGTGTCTTCGTCAGTGTCTGTACAACACGTTACAAATTAGAACATTGGACGCGAAAACAATTCCGATCAGCGAATAAAAACACATAGGACAAGATTGCACGAAATAGAGCAATACTAGTTCTATCAATGATGGAGTAAATGTAACTCGTTTACCAATTGTGAACTCTCTATATGCATCCGATGCAAAAATGAGGTCTACGGTGCTGTTAAAAATTGTGACTAAACTCCTCATATGGGCGCCGTTGAGTCCACCGCGTTCAACATGGACCAACTCCATCAAAAGCTGCATTGCCAGGTCCAATGTATCCTAGGAAAAACAACAATAAACACAAAAAATCTGAAACCCAGATATAGATAAAATCATAGATTTCGCTACGTAATGTGAATGGAATGCTTACAAAAGATGCGGTGGGAACCAGCGACGTAAGAACAGCATCAACAACATCCACAGGGTATTCCACAACATCTAGTCGCGATTGGCTTTGCTGCGATTCGAGCAGCGTCGATAAATATCGCATCCGGGAATCTGACCTAGGTTCGGTTTCGTCGTTATGAATTTCCGGTTGCACCTATACGACGCTCGCTCAGCAATCGGCGTTTCAGCTGATAATCAAGCAATGGACAAACAGAAATATATCAAAAAATACAGAAGAAACTCACGTCAGCTGCGTTGATAGTCGTTTCGTTGGAGAGCAACGCGTTTAACAACTTTTTTCGTTTGAGAGTTTTCTGTGGACAGCATCGCACTCTGACTAGCAGTGCACTATCAACTTCAGGATTACGTAGCAGGGCCAGAAGAACTGCAAATGCAAACGGAGCCAGGTTGGGATCCGAGCATGACGACAGTAATGTGGAGCGTACGACGTTGGAGTCCATTGAATTGCTAGAACAAGAAGGTGTTTCCTCATTACCGTTAATCACTTGTTCATAAAGTAAATTGGTAAGCGCTGTACTCGCATTCCTCATTGGGAACTCATCGGTTGCACAGCCAATAATCTGTGAACATATTTCTGGTAGAGGATCATGAAGCAAGCACGACACCACACTATTGATCAAGCACCTAAGTTATACAAAAGTAGTACTGAGATGGACGGCATCAAAACACGATTTGCAAAAGTAGAAAAACGGTACAGGAAGATAACTGGGTTAAAGCCCCACCTGTCGGTAAACACAAGTACTATTTGGAACAGTACGAAGAGCGCCACCTTTATGCTGACGACTTGCTGAGAGGCAAGAGGCGCCTTGTCCGCCGCCAGACTGCCAATCAAAACGGGAATTATCAGATGCATCAAAAGCTGATCCTCCAGGACTTTGCTCAAAGCGGATATATTTAGGCGCAAAATGTCCATTATATAGTGAAACTGATCAATCTGGACATCTATCAACCGCGTTAAATAACTTTGTGTCTGCGAGTTTAATTGAGCTTGCGATCTGACAACACTAAACAAACGAACAGTCGATTTATGACGATCCTGTCAATATGCAGCTGATTCAACGCACCCATCAATTTCTACGATTTGATCCCGAACAAACCAAACCAGGTTGGAAAAGTACGGAATGGCGCTTTTATCCAACAGGAATTGGCGCAATTCAGGATCATCGACCTAAACCCTTAGTAAAAATGAAAATGAACTGTCACTGGGAGCCAATATCAACCTGATAGACATTAAGCGTTATAGTGCGAACTGCAATTCTGACCATAGCTTCCGGATGGTGAAAGAACTAAGACAGGAATGAGACGAAGACAAAACTTCTAATTCCGCATTCTAACCTGTATTGACTGAGAATACAGAGGAAATTGACCTTCAGCTTGATTGAAGAAAAATTGGAGGGTGCTACTATTCAATTTCAAAGAGAGAGTCTTTAAAAAAGAAATGTAATAGGCAATCACTTCTTCATCGCCGAAATCAAAAGAATGCATAATTAATGCATTAATATGGTTATTCGAAAGTAAATAATACATGGACGTCTCCCTTGTGAAATTTTGAATCATGATCGACAGCGTTTGCAGGATTTGAACAGTAATCTGGCGGTCCAACTTTTGCGCCAAGATTCGAAGGACTTGAGAGAGGATGTTTTTTTCACAAAAGAAACTAAAATCAAAATGAGAAAATCATGGTAACTACAATTCAGTGGGTTTCGAAAGATAACTTCGGCAACCTTTCGAAAAATCGAAAAATTCTGCAAAATGCGAAGTATGACGTACTAGAAAACAAGGTCGTTATGCTGATCACCCCAGATCATTACTTCAGCGATTGACCGTAATGTTTCAACAACGACGTCTTTGTTGCTATCGTCGATTACAGGATGCATTAGCAAATCTTCATATAGATATCTGTGCATTCCGAGGCCGCGTCACCGCTTGGAACGATGAATGGTTAGACAGCACATATACCTCAAGCTTTCTAGTGAAAACTTCTCTCGAGGCTTACGGCTCCAGGATAACGGCCACATCCTGCCCAGGCGCGTAGAATCCTTGATCGACCACCCTTGAATATATTTGCGACGGGTTCCTGTGGCCCCAGCAACTCCAGGTCCAGCACGAAATCAGGTGCAGTTAGAGATGGGAGCGGCACCGATTTGCGTCTCTTGGATCGCGAAGGCAATAGATCACGGCCACTGCCATACACATGTGTACTAACTAACTAACTCCTACGGATCAGACACAACTTTAGCAATCGCGGTTAGACCGGACGACATCGGACGGAGCCTCTCGGAACTCGTCGCCCGTTGTGCAAGTCGATGATGGAGGCCAATCCCCATTACGATACACTGGAACCAATCCCAACATGATCGCCATGTGTTGGAGTTCAGCTTCTGTCCGTCTTGACGTACGATCATGTGTTCCCAAGTTAGGTAGAGCGCATCGGCTTTTCATGGGTATTTGGATGGCGACATGTCCAGGAATATCGTATGTGTGCGGAAAAACTATGCTTTTGGCTTGCTTGCCTAAGATTTCAACAACGTGTCTCTGATCTTCGTCTGTCGCCGTGTTCCTGCCCAGAACAACATTGATGTCGTGGTCCACAATTTCATGGATGAGAACAGTTGTGTCACCCCACACATTTTGTTCTCACTCCGAATTCAATTCATGTATTTATGGATTTCAGATTAGAGGCCAAATACTGGTGCCCATCAAGAATGGTTTCCCGCAGCCGCGCCAGACCCGCTGACTGTGATAAGGCCTGCTTTCGAAACCGCTGAATTAATCGAGCAACGTGTTTCGTACGTTCGTTCACGATATCGGCGACATATATACTTTCAACTTGAGGTTTACATTGTGCTCGTTTCTTCTCCGAATTTAAGAGTGATGCTCGGGCGAAACTTGACCCTTTTGTCTTATACGGGGGTGCGGGATTTGAGTTCCGAAACATTGTCGTTGGGAAGCCTGGGCATAATTCTTGATCTATTGCTGACATTCACATATATATATATAATACCTTCTCGCTGATGCATGCGAGATGTCTTACATGCTCGTGAGACTTGCTCTTCCAGTTTTCTCAATCTTGATGCGGGGTTCTGATAAACTGCCCCCAAGCAACGGTCCCTTGCAACCTTCCAGTATCCATTATCCAAGTACAAGTCAGCAATACGAAACCCATCCATAATCCTGCAACAATCGATTTTTTGAGCCCCGAGATCGTTGAGAGCGTACAGGATGGGATCATGATTTGATTTCCAAACAAAAATCAGATCTTCACAGCGTGATCAGCAATGCGTTCCGAATTGTACTGTCCTCCGGCGATTGAAAACCTTTCCTCGTCAGGTTTGAATCCATCTTCTTCCAACTCCAAGAATGCTGATCCTCCAGCTAGTGCATCCGAACAGTCTTACCAAAGGTTCACTACCAAGTGAAGTCACCGCTCATCTTGTAAACAACCGGCCCAACGATTGGTGGAGTTTGTGGAGGTCGCATGAAAGCGCGGACGCGGAGAGAGTGTGCTGCATACGGCGTCGGGGAGCTATGTCACGATCACAGTCGGGGGTGCCCCCGATGCGGTCGCGAATTTATTCGCGATCAGGGCGGAGCTGGCGCGGTGCACCAGGAGACCGCTAGATCATCCAAGAATGTTCATCAGGGTGGTAAGGTCCTGTTGATCGGATCATTTCGACGAGGGTTGTTTTATGTGGACTTGCACAGGCAGCAGCTGCCAGCCTGCCAGCAGTTGGTTTCCGCCAAACCAAGTACGGTACTGAAATCTCCGTGGAGGTCACGCGAGAGCGACTGCGCGACTCAGTATTGTCAAGGATGAACCGTCACCGGATAGTCGATGGCCTGCGAATCTTCTCCTCCTTGATCGGTCCGAAACACTTAAACGATTTGTCCAGATAGGAATCTTCTGATAATCGGCATCGTGTGCCGTCGTTCTGTTTCTGACTTCCGTGCGACTAAGTGTAAATATAGGATTTGCATCTAAGCGAATCTGAAAACATCACCGGCGCCAACAGAAACGTACCCGGAATAAACATACGACCAGCTTAAGTGAGCGGCGCCGATTTGCAATCGTTTCCGATCGGAATTCACGACCTTAATGATAGTTGGTCATATGGGTCGATCACGCTTTCAGGATTCGCGGCAACTGTGAACCTAGCCAAAGAAGTCAGAAACAGAACGACACACGATGCCGATTGTCAGAATATTCGAACGCCTATCTCGACAAACCGTTTAAGTGCTTCGGACCGATCAAGGAAGAGAATTTATTCGGGACCGCTGGAATCCATCAGGATTATTCTGATACTCGCATGGCGTTTTAAAAATGGGCTCCCGAAGGTGATAAGAGGTAAGAATTGCTGAATAACGCTGCCGTGAACGCCACGGGTCCACAATTGTGTGTCCTTGGGTCGACATCATGGCAAGACGACGCTGTTGGAAGTGTCGACCGGCCACAGTCCCAGTCTTTCGCGCGCGAGAGTCTGGGCTGCGAGGACTGGGCCCTGCTTCGCCGTACAAGGAGGGAAAATTGAAAGGCTGCACAGGCGGTGTCGACATCGAAAAAGGCATGGGTCTAAGAGACGAGAAAGATCATTGCATCAAGAAACGCCTACTTTAGTCAGCATTCTTCAGCAAACGTTCAACGTGCGAACCACGCGGATTCGGATGGGAGTCCATCTTCATAGCGGTTTGCGACGCCAGAGACCGACTACCGCAGCCGTATAACCATGACAGTGAACAACGCCAAATGTTTTTATCGTCCTTGATCTCCTCCTTGAATTATTGTCAAAGATTTTCTAATCCAGATGAAATTGCAAGTGTTCCCGCGTCACACCGTGATACCATCAGAGAAGTCGTTGTTAGCGCACCATTGCTCAAATTGCGAATGCGCATTTCTCTGTCGAATATTGGGCCGGGTCTCGATAATTCGCTGAGATTCTGAGCAATGCAGCATTTTGGAGATAGTCCTCATTCGGTGTTTCAAATGTTACTGTCGCCTCATAGCATCGCTCAAATAAGTACATAGTCGATACTCAGGCTGTCGATCAACATAACGGTTTCCAACACGTCAATTTCTTTGATAAACGCGAAAGCGCATTTACGGCGTGTTTCATGGTTAACAATTACAGCTAAACAGATCCAAATGTTCCGTCGGAATTCAGCAATACATTTCTTCGGTCGAATGATAAAATGTATGCATAGTACGAGCATGGCGTAGGTATGCTTACGTAGAAGCGTCAAATGTAGAATTCAACTGTAGATTGATGTATTAGCATGAGATTAACGTCGTTTTGTACTGCCACAGTACACGACCAACGATTCAGAGAATCGGAGCAACTGTTCGTAAATAATGGGGGCTATAGAGGCACATCGTCGCGTATTTTCAGTCGATTTGGTAAACAATTCCCCATTGTGAGTTCAAAACACGAGGTAAAATTAGGTTCTCCCTTATGAATGCTTGCCCGACAACTTGCTCGCGACCATAACTAATCTTCATTTCCAGGTATTCGCGATACTGTTCGTGGCGACCGAGGCCAACCTCAGCGAAAAAGCATCTCGGTGATGATGAATCCGCGATTTTGGAATAGCTTGCGTGCCAGGTGTCACTGTACAACATTAAAAATATTCGACGAGTAAATGATACTGTTTCAACCGGTTAACTTATCGGTTCGGCTAACCGTTACCGGACTTTGCCAACAGTTTCCAACCCTTCCTTGAACACTTGTGGTTCTCAGGCATGGTACTGTAACGTTTGTCTGAAGCCAGCCACACAACAGGCAAATGGCAGTCACACAGTGGTCGTTCGCCACTGTGCACCGGCTAAGGTTGCGACCTTGACCGAATGAATGTCGATTTGGTTCTCAATCGATGTCGGGCAATTCGTGCAAGGAAGGATTTTCACGAGATACCTCCCTTAGGGTTGTGATAACTGGGGGCAGTAGCGGTATTGGACGGTCGGTGGTGCAAGAATTTGCAGAGGCGGGGCATCAAGTCTTGTTCACTTATCTCAAGAATAAGGCTGGAGCCGATTCGCTCATCGCAAAATACCCTAACAATACTCATGCTGTATATTGCGATCAAGGAAACCTTGAATGTATCTCAAATCTGTAGGATAACTCATGTTCTTTTTGTTTAAAATTATGTTTTACTTGCTGAGTCATGGATATTGTCTGTAGGTATCGACAGGTCAAAGAATGGTTAAACGGCAGTACTCTACACGCGTTGATCAACAACGCCGCCCTCGGATCCGAAACCGTAAGAACATACGACAACGTGTCTCCCGTTCTGTCCAAGCCCGTCAGGAAAGATGACGACCTCGATATTCAAGATGTCTTGGGCCGTGCTTGGCAGGATGAGGCGCTTATGCGCGTAAACGCCTTAGGACCATTATGGATCACCAATTCTATGATCCCCTTGATGGTTGGACCATCGCGATGCGTGTGCATCATGATCGGATCTGTTGGTGGCTCTTCCTGTGCGGTATTTCCTGAGTATTGTCCAGCTGATCTCATGTCAAAGGCGGCTCTTGGATATTTAACACGGCACCTGGCTGCTCAGCATATCTACGACCATATCGATGTACTTTGTGTTTCTCCAGGAGCAACAATCACCGACATGTTTCGCAAAAGTACTTTAGACAAAATCGGCGCCAAAGTTGACGATTTTATCCAGAAATTTCCCAAGAGACGGCTGATTGAACCCGAAGAAATTGCCGCCGCTTTGCTGTTTCTTACCACGCAGAGCTCCTGTCGAATATTCCACGGTTCCGTCATCGATGCCTCGATGGGCTTATCAACGCGGCCGGGTATCCAAACCGAGGCGAGGCGTTAAGAATGGTCATCCCATCATCATGGTCAATGTATCAATCAGTCATTTCGGTTTCTTCACTGTAATTCTCTTTAAATAAATTGTATCATTAAAACTGCAGTTTGGGCAAATACTAGTTATTACCGTTCTTGTAAAAAACGTTCAACGGCGAGAGCTTCAGTTGATTTGACTAACCCGTCAGAGTCTTTTCCGTTTGTGACAGCAACTTTCGCCTTCGCATACAGTTGATCTCGCAATGATATAAGTTGCTCAGGGCCAACGGCGCCCCATTTCAAATCGCACAACTGTTCCAACAAGGCAGGGAGGGCTATGCATTGTTCAGTAGCAGACCCCGCTTTTTGCTGTGGCCAAGTGGATATCATCTGGTTCAACGATTCTGTGGATGGTAACTGTCCAATGTCGAGGTTGCTTATGACATCTTTCACCAACGACGGTGTGAGAACAGAACCAGAACGATCATTAAACTTCTGCAATCAACAGTGTTAATTTCGTACGCAACCACAAGTGAACTTGTACGACTTTTTCCAGTATTTCATGTAGTTCAAACCGGGACCAGAATTGGTGAGATTTGCCACTGGTTCGCAGATGATGTGGAACAGGAAATGAAAAATTTTCCGGATAGTGACGTTCACCACAATCACCGTATAATGCCAACAGGTTATCACGATGGCGCCGAGCCAGCTGCCGTTCCACTTTCTGAAAATAAATTGTCACGTCAAGGCTATTTCTGAGCGAGTCATTGAATGCTGACTTTGGCTTTAGCGATGACCTTTGCTGACAACATCGATATGGGACCATATTGCTGAGGCGCCTCTGGTTTAAGGTTCCATCTTTTCCCGAACGCTAAGTTAGGTCGCGCTGCTGGGTGATGAGAATCAGAAATACAATGCCCGGACCGTACTAGTTCCACATGCAGACGATCGGCTTTCTCGATTTCAGGCTTTGTGACGGCTGAATAGAAAAGACATCGTAACTCAGGTTTGTAAATCTAATGCATTGCGCTTACGAATCCGGTCAAGAACAGTGACTGATTTCAGCGCGTGAATAACAAGCAGTCTGTAGTGCTGTTCTTCGGAGAGCGGATTGCCAAACAGATCTTGCACGTCAAAGTTATTGTTTGAACAAAATTCCTGGCATTACTAACCAAGTTCTTCAAGCTGCTTCATATGTCTCAAAAACGGCAACGTCTCCGAGAGATTCTTCAGTCGATTCCTCGACAAATTAAGCTTCGTCATATACCGCAAAGAGGCGATTGATTTTCCGGCGATCGATGTGATGCGATTATTTTGCAGAAAGAGTTCTTTCAAGCGGACGCAAGATTCAAGCCCGTCGATAACCGACAGGCGGTTATCATTCAAATACAAAACGTTCAGGTTTACAAATCTTGCGAAGTTCCCGATCCGCGTAATACGTTGCTTACCCATATATAAGGATTGGACATATTTTGGAGATTGACCAATGGCTATCGCAAGAGGATTGCTCAGTACATCTTCCTCAGGCACAAGACTCAGCAGCATACTGTAATTTTTTCTGATATATTTGTACGGCGCCGTTTTGAGTAGAAAGGTGATGGCACGCGCGCATCGGTCCCTTTGCTCCCCAACAAATGGAAAAATCACTGTTTTGGTGAATAGATGAAAAGCATTGTTTCGATAAATATGTTATGATATGCTATATATAGTTGATGGAATGACGATCTATCTTGCTTGATTCACTTGACAGCAGGAGATTGTTTAGGCGCGACATGATTGCAATTGGAGCGGGCTGGAACCGTTGATCCTTTCCATCAATAATGAGTTGGCACTCCTGCGTCGGTTGGATACCCCGCGAACGTAACTCCTCGGCTATCATAGCAACGTATTTGCCACGATCAGACAGGAGCGTGGCGAACTGTAACAGAACCAGCCAAGGAACCGGTACACGATACGAAGTCGCATTGAATAGAGGAAGTGTCGACCCATCACTGGCGATGAAGTACTTCGATAGAGCGCCAAGTAACCTTGGAGACAGGGACTCTGATTGGTCATGTAACAACCGCAGCCTATCGTTCCATAATTGCAGGAACATGTCGCCACCGTTCCATCGAGCCAATCCAATAACCAGAATATTCAACGATGTCGCGTCCAGGCCGATTTGTCGGCGCTTCATATCAATAGTGAGTTGTTCAGCCTCGTGAACATGGCCGTATCTCAACAGCGCCAGAAGCATTTGATTATGCGCCACGCGCAGACGCCAATGTGATCTGTCGTGCGCGTTTGCTAGCGACAAATAACGGCGACACTCTTGGAGATAGTTATTGAGGCCATATGCCCGAATCACATGAGAGTAGGTAATGGCGTCAGGGCGAAATCCGAGACGTTGCATTTCTTGGAGCCATTCCCTGCAGGCGTCCACATCACCTTCATACGACAGGCAGCGCATGATACTGTTGGCCATAAGACGCGTTAGGGGAGATTTTGTCAGACCAGCAACTTTCCGGCATGCAAATGTCTGACCGGGATGAAATGAGAGTGCATTCGTGACTGCTCCAGGAAAAGCGGGATGAGCAGCTTGAACGGGTACGGTTCTATTCATTAGCAAAAACCAATCCATGCATTGATCAGGATGATGAGACAAAAGCCCAGTCACCGTCGAACACAGTGTATATGTATCAGGATGTGGAAAATATTCGACGATCGTTGAGACAAGATCAGTTCGACGAGATCGTACCAGTCCACGGATGTAAGAACGCTCAAGAAACCTTGACGGATTTCGGTAGTCATTTGCTGAAGCGCTATTCAGTGATCGGCCATAGAACTCATTTGGGTATCTGGATCGCAGCAATAGGCGCAACGCCATTCCCGTTTAGGCACTGACAGCCCTGGGGTTATCAGACGCTTTATCGTCAGTCGGAACCGGCAACTCCGGGGCACGGTGCCATAAGGTGACCCCCACTGGCGCAGTTTGCTGACGATACGCCCATGTTGGGACTTATTTGGCGTATGGCGCAACATCTGGTTCATGGGGATTTGTGTTAAATCAAGGTCAGGCTCAGGTATATTCAAGGGACG
The DNA here is from genome assembly GCA_900404475.1 of Spongospora subterranea. Lineage (NCBI taxonomy): Eukaryota > Endomyxa > Phytomyxea > Plasmodiophorida > Plasmodiophoridae > Spongospora > Spongospora subterranea. Next base: position 5,554 of record OUQQ01000147.1, on the reverse strand, counting down.
AAGACGGTAGAATTGGTTTTGACTATAAAAGTCAAAGCGTATAAATGTCTAAAATGGTGCCAGGCGACGTTACAGGTGACACACTTAATTTTTACCGTTGAAGTGTTTCACCTGTAATGCCAAGCGACTGTCACGAATTACGATTATTGTTTTATAGTCCACATTGGCTAAAACGAACTGTAGTTATTCAACCGAAAATACCAAACGGATTTTTTCCAGATTTCGGTGTAATGATCGTATCCTATGTCCCCGGAAGGGGTATGCTGACCTTCACTTATTTTTTATTATCGCGTTTATTACTGATCTTTATATGCGGCACTCATAATATTACTGGTTGATATGGGCATAGGCGGGTCCAATACCACCACCTTTCTCTTCGCGTGGTGCACCTTTGTCATCCGCAACGGGGGTATTGTCGGCCCGGCCGACATGGCGCTTGCCGCCGCCGATAGCGTCTGGTACTCGACCGGAGCCTCTCCGAACTGGGTAACCGCACACGTTTTACGTTATCGACCCGATCAACGTTGCCGAATTGCCCAGAAAACGTTACCTTGATGTTGGATTTGCCGCTCTTCTTTTTGGCACTGATGGCGACCTGGCCAGGAGCCAACGCCTTGGGGCAGAACTGGCTTATGTTCTCGGTGTCGAATGACGACGAGTTTCTGCCGCAATCAAGGGGCCAACTGGCACGAGCGAACCGGCCTTTCGTTGTCGCTGCGATGTGCCCGACAAGATCCCGCTCACCTTCGGTCATCATGGCGGATTTATCTGTTCTCGTCGGTTCAGCAACTATGGCTACGTTTTCTTCAACGTGTGGGTTACCGTTGAAGTTTCTTGCTGAATTTGATTGCCACGATTCCGTATCGGAATTAGCGGATAAGAACGATAGAGTTCTGGTTTTGGGGTTGATCGATTTTGCCGAACGATATGATCCAATTTTCACAGCTGGCAGTTGAAAATCGTGCAATGATGTGGTTTGGTAGTCGGTCGGTTCGGTCCTGGCAGCTGTCGTGAACCTCGATACGGGATCATGATGATGTCGTCGTGCAGATTGTGTGACAGAGGCGGGGAACAGACTCTGAACGGCGCTCGTCTTGTACAACGAAAGGTCGTCACCAAACACGATATTCCTGGTCGGAATCACCCTTCTAATCACCGCCCTTTCCGTCAATCCCTCTCGCTCGTTGAAGAACTTCTTATTGGTCGTGGTGAAATCCTGATGCCGATCCTCCGATGTGTTTAGAGAGTTGTGTGGTCGTATGGCCGGCAATTGAGCTGGGGTTGGGCGTCCTGGACCCGCAAGAGACGACGCCAATGCGTTGGCCGTGTTCCAAGTATTATCCGATTCCCTCTCAGTCATGATCGGCGTATTCATTGGATTCCCAATCTTCAACCTGGGAATTTGGGGTCGGGATTGATTGGGCGGCTCCTTGAACTGGGAGGTATTCATCGATTTCCATTCAGCCGGATATTGCCCCAGAACCTACTGAACAATCAACACCATGGCGACAAATTCCCGCTTTGAAAACACAAAACTCTACCAGATGCGATGTGTTCGGCGCCCTGGCCGACTCCACAGCACCATTGTTCACGATCGGATC
>OUQQ01000172.1:0-32295 GCA_900404475.1 Spongospora subterranea | reverse complement strand
TCCTCGACTTCACATAGTTGTTGGTGAGAATCATGAGACCTGTATTGCTTGCGACCTGGCAACCCACTGGCGACGTAGGGTTTCCAATAACGGATGAAAAACCCGATGTCAACGAGAGTTCCTTGGAAGGTCTGACTCATATGCTACAGGGTTTACAATACGAATAATGAGAAAGGGGCCTAATCTTCTCCCGGATAGCTTATCACATGGCCGTTTAGATGAAATGGAGCCCCGGATCGATCATACCATGCCACCGACCGCATATTTTGGGTGTTCACGACGCTTCAAATCGGCGAAGCTTTTCATATTATCCCCCAATTTACGCAGTGTCAATTGAAGTGAGTTCTGTACGTTGTGGAGATGAGAAATCATGTCGATCACAGCAGGATTTCGGCACCATCCAGAACCGGGTACAGAAAAGTCATGCCGACCGTGGACACCATGATTGGCGTAAAATGGGGAGAAACCTGTCGAAGAATGAACAGAAATATATTATAGGCGGACTCAGCCATTGGTAGAAGTACTGCCCAATCAATTTGACGATAATTATAAAGCAACGTAGATAGGATACCAGAACCTGGTTAACGACGGGAAGACGACATGGTTGCGATCAACACGCAACAACTTATGATGTTTTCAAATTTAAGACACTGAGGCCCGCGATCCGAGACAATATCTCAGGGAAGACAATGAATTTTGAAAACTTGGGCGAACACAAGTTGAAACAGCTGCAGACTGTTAATCGCATGACATGGAACGACATGTGCCATCAATCGACACCCACCAGAATGCTGTCTAACCCAGTGAACGAGAAGGCTTTACAATGAAATCCATAGAAATGGATGAAGCATGGTTGGTAAGGGGACCAATAGTCCAGCAGGTTTGCGACGTGGAATCCTCGAGCGAGCACAAACGTTACAAGAACGCATGCCAAGCCAGATGTAATCTCGTGCAACCAATTCAAAAGTTTTGTTGATACCAAAATGGTCTACAATGGCGAATCATTACATGAAACCGAATAGCAAACGGCGAGGAATGTCAACATCCACTTCTTGTTGGCCCTTTAACAGTGTCATAGCATTGACAAAGCGTGAACTGGGCAGGCAGGCATTGATCTAGAGACGCTGGGTCTCCGAAAACAAATCAGGGCGGCGAGATAACGCATTTGGCTTCTTGTAAAGAAATCCGGCACGGTGACGGATGACAAAATTGAATCGAGACAAAAATATTGACCATCGGCTTGACGACGATTTAACATGTTTGCTTTCATAAACCATTCCAGATTTTTGTGGCCGCTCAAAACAAGTATTGAGGACATAGCGTCATCCAAAAAATGTCTGAAATGGTTTATGAAAGCAAACCTGTTAAATCGTCGTCAAGCTCGATGGTCAATATTTTGGTCTCGTTTACCTGCATAATTCAATTCGGCGGAGTGAATTCGCCAGAATAAAACCCAACAGGTTGTAATCAATCNATTTAACATGTTTGCTTTCATAAACCATTCCAGATTTTTGTGGCCGCTCAAAACAAGTATTGAGGACATAGCGTCATCCAAAAAATGTCTAGAAATGGTTTATGAAAGCAAACCTGTTAAATCGTCGTCAAGCTCGATGGTCAATATTTTGGTCTCGTTTACCTGCATAATTCAATTCGGCGGAGTGAATTCGCCAGAATAAAACCCAACAGGTTGTAATCAATCCGGGTGGGTTTGAGATAAAAATAGCGCCAAGGGCATAATCAGATGCATCTGCGTCAACAATAATGTCTAAAGTAGGATCAAAATGTCGTAAAAAACAGGCGCCGAAACAAAAGCCGACTGCAGGTCCTGAAATGCAGCATCGGTATTGGAAGTCCACCTGTAAGGAGCAACTTTCTTGGTTAGAAAAACAAACAATTGGTTATTTGAGAGAATTGGCGATGAATCCACGGTCGACGTTGGACAAACCAAAGAACGATCGAAGGTTCTTCGCTAACTGAGGATTCGGCCATCACAGGATGGCAGAAATACGCTCTGGGTCGAGCGGCAACCCTCGAGACGACAATCGGAACCCCAGAAAATCAATCTCAGTAATTTGAAAATCACATTTGCTAAGTTTGGCAAAAAGATTGTGCTTGCGAAGTATCGTGAACCGTTTGAAAGTGTTGAACACATAAACAAGAAGATTTGTCCTTCTTTCGACAAACATGACTGGCGAACTGCACGAAGAAGATAATGGACGAATGAATCCCTACCCAAACTAGCATCAATGTAATCGCGAAGGGTCCAGGAATTGACAGCTGATAAATAGGGCCGAACGGAGGCAGAGACCATCGATCGAGCAATGATAGTCGTGATGTGGCGGGAGTGAATACAATTTCATCATCTCAACTCAGAGCCATTATTCTCCTTCGTAAACTTCGCTCCTGAACCGACATCACGTTTACATCGCCGTTGGTGCAACACCTTCGGCCGCCAAAGTCAACTGGTACAGCTGGGCGATCGCATATGCTCAGTAAAGATAACAGAGAACAAAGCACGATACGATGATGAAGATTCGGGCCAGCATAGTCAGCAGGAAGCCCAAGTCGAAGCCTGACCGCCGCAGCGAAGAGAACTTGGAGAAGGAGTACCAGGCCCAGGTGCAGAAGGCACAAAAGCAGCACATGCGTCGCGAAGCCCTTATTAGCGAGCGAAGAAAACATCTGTTCACGACACCAGCCGAGAAAAGAGAGATCATGTAATATATATATGGCCCAATGTTTATCAATGATATTTGATATCGTCGTCCGTTCTCCAGCCTTTCACAAGTTATCTGATGAGATGTTTTCAGTAACGAATCGCTGAATACCCGAAAATTTCTGGAGGAGACACGACAACAACAGGACAGAGATATTAAATCCCGCGACGAATGGATCATGGCCAATGCCGAGCAGCGCCAAATGATGGAAGCTGAAACTGGTGATTTGGAAGAGGCAGCAAGGCGATCATATATGCGAAATCTCTGTCACGAGAACCTGAAAGTTGGGTTTTTGCACATGATTTTCACTACTGTCAATGGTAATTTGACTTATCGATGCTGTTAGTTAGCACAATACCGTCAAGGGCTACGACTGGAGATCAAAGAGCACGAAAAATATATGGAGATTACAAATAGAAACTTTTACGATCGCTGGGGACGTAACGCCTTCAATTAGGTTCAATGTCGCAGTTCCGGATATAAACTAAAATGTCGCTGGAAAAGACAACCCGAGTGGCCACGATTAGCGAACCAATCCTTATATTTGAGCAGTATTGCAACGATCTAAATAAAGAGTTGAATTTGATAAGAAAATGCGATTCGCAATCACGAATATTTGGGAAACCAACAGATCTTGAAAGTATCAAGCTCAAATTCCAAATTTATGTAAAAGTGAATCTGTTTAGCTATCGCAACTGCCAACTGCCCAGGACATTATAGGAGACCAACCGAGTGGCGGAAACAACACCTCTTGAGATTGACTTATGCTGTCTCAAGGAAATGACTTCACCCTTCTCTTACGACTGACGGCATTTCCTTCGCCGTGAGCCCTATCAGTCCCTCACTACCGGTGACTGCCGCAAAGGATAACGCGTTACCGAAACGGAGTTACGGTAGGACGATTGGAGATGAAGGTCAGTGACCGCTTGACTAGCCGCCTGAAGTCGGCTTTAAATCACCCTCATGGAATCCTGACAACCCATTTTTGGGGACCTGTATGTACAAGTATGAAATTTAACCACCTTCCGGTTGTAAATAACATGTTCGCGATTAGGTTGCGAACTGGGGATTCGTGATTGCTGTCTGTGATTTTCTTGGCGTTATCCCATTTCACATTTGCTAAATTTGATTCGTTTAGGGGTTGGTTGATTGGAACAAGCCGGCCGAGCAGGTATCAGGACCGATGACAACAGGTTAGTTGTTCTGAGCCGGTTGTTAGTAATCGTTAATCGCTGACATGTCCCTCAGCCCTTTGCGTGTATAGCTGCCTGTTCATGAGGTAGATCATAGTATGTAACCCTTTGAGAATAATCTCATTTTTCTCAGGTTCGCTTATATGGTGAAACCCAGAAACTATCTCCTCTTAGGTGGGCCAAATCGTTTTTTACATAGTTTAATTCAATTCACTTTTATTTTGTAGCATGCCACGCTTCGAACGAAGCCGTTCAGTTATACCATTTAACCCGTAAAATCAACTGGTGGATGCAACCTGGTTCAGGTTAAACAGCCGTTTATATTTCCCTTGTCATCATGATGTTCTTCATTCTATTATTTTTCATCAATACAACACTCACTACTTGTTTCTCCTTGACTTCATTCGTCGCCCTCGCGATTATCGTAATACATTAGATCATGATCGTACGGTTGGCTGAATCAGATATGGTCTAGAAAGATAGCGATTATGCCGTCGTCCTCGAGCAATGGGGCCTCAGCCTCAACTCTTACGATGAGCGAATCCATCACCCAGATAAAGCAAATGCGAAGGATGAGCCAAATACTGGATCCACGTTCAAATTTTGACCTGCACTTTCACATTGCAGTTGTCGGGAACAATGGTGTCGGCAAGACCACCCTGATCAAAGGTTCGTTTGTGATCAGCTGAAAAACATATTCAACTCCGGTTTTGCAGCCGAAATCAAAAATCAACAAGGAAAGAATCCGTGGCCAACAATTCCAGACAGTCGTCAGATTGATTTCGAAGGCATTCATTTCACTGTAAGATCAACTACTCGAAAATGTAAACCATTCAAATCCAATTGATGATGCAAAATATTCGGATTTGGTTCAGACATGCTTCTACGAAGAACCTTTATCGCTGATCAGGGACACCGATCTTGGAGACCCCATAATCAGAAATTATAGGGTGAAAGTCACATATTGGGATGTACCAGGTGCTCAAGAAACTCTCGACCTCGCTTGCCTCATGGCGTCGGGCGTTGCCGGGATCGTCTATATAGCTGACAGTTAGGTGAATTATTACTGGATCAGCTAAATCCTTATGATGGCCCTGCGACAGTTACGAACAGGTTGACTTTCGACGATTTGACCGTATGGATGCTAGGGCTGGAAAGCCAAGAGCCCATATTAAAAACAATCATCGGCAATAAATGCGATCTGAAGGGGACGGAGCATAGTGAAATTGAGAGCAAAATCGGCCATGCGTATGCTCTGAAACTTAATTCTCTCTATTACGAGGCTAGGTGGGGATCCATCAAATTTCAGAAAGATTGCTTACTTTCTTTTTATTTTTTCAGTGCAAAAGACGGTATCGGTATATCATATGCACTGCAACTGCTGCGAAACGAAATCTTGCAGAAAATCAATGCAAAGCCCATATCTCAACTGCGGCAAGACATATTCAAGAACCGAGTGGAAGTCGGGCCCGCTTTACTCGAAAAATATTCGCGGCTTCCTCGCGTCGAAGCCCCAATACCTGAGCTTGCCACGTCTGAGGTGATCTGGCTGTAACGTAAAACGCAATGGTACTTGTTAAATATCATCAACAACAAGTAATATGTATAAACGTTTATCAAATGGTCTCCAGACAGCTTTGGCTGTCCTTGCAAAACAAATTCATTTTAAGTTTACGAGCTAACGTATGCTCATGAAACTTCTCAAAGTAAATTTTGATAGAGATTTGTATTTCACACAACTCCCGCAAATATAAGTTCTGCGAACGAAGTGGAATCTGCATAGTCAATCCTTGTGAATCAAGAGCATTATACAACTCAATCCAGATGTGTAGAGAAAAAAAATGATATTTTATTTTCGTCTAATCAGTTGCATCGGAAATGCCTCCTTCGGTCAACTGATAAATCGCTTCCACTTCTGGAAAGTCTGGCGAATCATATATTTTGCAACTACAGCATGCGTTTGGTGAACAGATCAGTAGTGGGCGATAAGGCCAAGTGATTACATTCGTTGGTCGCCCCTTCCTTTGCGTAGATACAGCCTAGTTGTAGAAGCATGTGCCATTACGTGTCCTCCTACTGGCTTTTTCGGATCCGCCACAAACGTCATGGCACCAGATGGGTCTGACATCACCTGAAAAATATTTGATGAACTCTCAATAACAACAAGGGCCATATTCAAGACCTGATTTGTGATCAATATTGCGACGTTGAACTGGTCAGCTAATTTTCGAAGCTGCGACATAAAAGTGCCAAGTTTTTGTTGTCGCTCAGATAGCTGAAAATGAATCATGATCTGACACAAAGAGAAAAATAATAATACCTGACCACGTCCTGAGAAATCAACTCTAAAAAGTGCCATTGCCGAATCGACCACGACCAGAGCAAAATGGTCTTCTGACATTTTCATCGCAATTCCCTTCAAAACTTCAATCTACAATAGGGCTGTAAGATGAGCACTTTCTCGTTAGTTGCCGCTTACTTGCGCATCAGTAGTGTAAACACGAGCAACAAGAATGTTTTCGAGAACTTCGTCTCTGTCCAATCCAAGCCGGTCGGCGATGGCCTGGGACGACTATGGGTCATAAATTTTTCAAAAACACAAGTTACTACTTGAATTCTGCCAGGCCTAAATGTACCCTCTGTGTCGACAAAAACCACCTGCACATTTGGTCAAATATGTCATGGAAAAAAAACGATTGAAGATGCGTATACTTTGCCACTTCCTCCTCCATTTGATATCGACAGCTGTGCTGTTACTGCCACAGTATGACACAGCATGGTCTAAAGATACAGGTCAAAATTAAATAACAATCAGGCGATTGCAGTTTACCTTGCCGGTACGAAACTCTCCGAATACCTCTAAGCAATCAGCAAATGTGTAAGTTTCTACCACCAGTCAACAGACTACTAGTAGACCATACCAGTTATACTCATGCTTTCAATTCCACCACCTATAAACACGAAAGTTTCAACATTACATGCAGAAAGTTTTAAGGTGTGTATACCCAAAATATCATTTAGAGCGGTACAACCAGTTGATAACTTGCGAATGTCGCGCCGCTGTATCAAACACTCTGATCCGGTCTGGAACCCTCCGAAAGACGGCATTAGCTTTATTGCTAAGAGTATACAGCTTATCAAGTTATTGCTCTATCAAGCGATGGTTATACCACTGTCAATCAGCTTTTGCACCTTCGCCTCTGAAAACCCTTTAATGTTGCCGAGATCTTTTCTGGTTGTCATCAAGATCGAGGAAACGGTGGTAAGACTGGCTTCTCGAAGCTTTTTTATGTCCTACAAACTGTTTGAACATTCTTCATTGCAATGGGTCAGATATTCAAGCTATTACGGCGACATTGATTCCCATTTTTTGCAACTCCTCTACTAACACTTCAGTTGGGCGCTCTTCCGCGTCCTCACATTCAAGTTCTGGTTCCTGCTCCATAAAGGACATGAATCGACAGAATTACTGTCAGAACTTCCAAATGACAAATGACTTCTTGGTAATTCACTGAACCTGATCAAGATGATAGCGTAACGCAAACATCAACGGAAACGGGTGATATTATGCATGGCTAACAGTGACATGCACGATCAAGTAATGAATCCAACTCGATGATCCGCATTATAACATGATTTCCGAAGCTGTAATTTTCGTGGGTTTTCACACCTACCACGTGGCACATTAAAAAGGGATTCGTTCGGAAAAGATATACATGGCATATTGCATCACAGAAAATTAATCGTTAAACCATGACAGATGTGAATACAGATACGATGATTCGGATTTAGAACTCTTTATGATAAAGCGATGTGCGCCGCTTGGCCGCTTTTTGATAGCAATTATGCACGGCGGGACGGCGCTGGCTGAATCAACTCAACGGAGGCCTGAAGTGTGCCGTGCAGTTAGACCCCTCAAAAAATGTCAGAAGTGCGGCGATGTTGCTCCTGAGGTAACATTGAGATTGCCTAATTGTAATGATTTCCCAAAGATTGAGTAAAGTCGATGCAAAAGTCGGTCAGAGTTGGTATCCCTTCAAATGGTTTGAAGATTTGTACTGTACCAGTCAACTGTACACAATGGAGGGAGAGAGGACAGAATTGGACTGCGGACTTGATGACAAGTGTACTTCAAGTGTGATACCACTGATAAGCCATTGACCCTTGAATCCTCCTCATTCACTGAGGTTTTGGAGACAAAGTAGTGGTCCGGCTGTTCTTAGGCCCGTACTGCATTAGTGGCACACATGGGTGCTGGGTCGTCAATTGGTTCTAGACCAGACAATGACGACAGGGATGATTTAAATAATTTCAGGTCCTACCGGGCGCAAAACTCGCCCCCACGCGCCCCAGCGCCCTCTCAGTTGACGGTGGAACGTATACGCGATATGATTGCAAGGGGTATTCGCCCCGATCTTTCATTGTTGCCGTTTCAAATGCATAGAATGCAGGTAGTTTTCTTTCATCTTGTGTCGAGCCAGCGATATTTTTTTAACGTTGATGCTCAGTCGGATGGAATTCCACCCCCTCCCATTGAATCTGATAAAACCAGAGTAAAAAACGATTTATTTCTTTACAAAGGGACCCTCAAAGTTATACCTGTCCTCAATAACGACAAAACAAGTTCAAGTTTTCGCATATCATTCGTCTTCGACGCTCTTGTTCATTGTTCCGTTTCTATATACATTGCGGCTATGGATGATTCGGAAAATGACGTTCTGAGGTTGGTAAACCTGCCAGGAATCCCCCGTCAGCCATACAAAGTTAGCTGCCAACCTGGCTTAAACCAGTATCTGGAAACCGATGAAACTTGGGATTTGACAAGGTTTCCTCCCTCATCTCTCCTCTTTGTCCCCTATACAATGTCATATCCTTTCATCCTGCGGCTCTCGGCGGAAGAATGTTCAAATGCCCCGTCCTCAGTTCGTTCGCAAACTACATACGGTACTTTTGTTAAACAAGGAGGCTCGTTTGGTATCAAGGTCGGACTATAGTTCATCACATTTGCTGATTATAAATTACGTTTACTAGGTGATCCGTCAAAGAGTTGACGTTGGTGGCTCTTTATTCGAAGTCGAGGAAATCTTCGGCCTGGAAAGTGCTGAATGTGTTGTCTGCATGTCGGCGCCAAGAAATACTACTTTATTTCCTTGTAAACATTGTATTGTATGTTCTTCATGTGCGGAAATTCTTCGCCTACAGACTGCTAAATGTCCAATTTGTCGTTCCGGTTGGTGCTTCACTGTCTTTGTGGCAATTCCCGTCTGACTTTTTTTCAGCTGTATTTAAATTATTAAAGATCATCCCCGATCCGGAAAAATAATATCGTGTCTGTGAGTTTCAACTTGACATTGCAATCAACAATCTTTACCCTATACATTACGATCTATATTAAGTTTCGTTGTGCTGTTTCCTTTTCAACAGAGTAAAACAGTCGAAATTCCTTATCCATTATACTTACGACCCTATGTTTTTTATCACAGCTTTAGAAAACAAAAAGAAATACAGGATCGAAGAATATGGCAAGAATGCGAAATACATATATAAAGGATTATTCAGCCATAGAAGTAGCTGGATCTGTTTCCGTCCGTTCTTCAGCTTTGTTGTAGGCAGATTCAGTCTCCGTTCTGTCTAACTTCTTTTCCTTTGCGAGTTCTTTTTCTTCTACTTTGCTGAGTCGCTCAAAAATTCCGCCAAACGCGGTTCTCTCCTTCATGACTTGTGCTCTGACCTGTGCTTTAGCTTTAGCAAGAAGGGATTTGACTGCAGCGTTGGTGGGATCGAGTGTTGCGGCTTTACTCAAATCCGCAATAGCGTCTTCGGCCGACGCCATTCCCAAAAACGCCTATGCCAGCATGACAATCGGACAACGCAACGCTCGCATGTGTCCGTTCCTCACCTGTCCACGACGGAAGAATGACTTGACATGCTCTGGGACGAATTTCAGCGCGGAAGTGCAGCTTTTCTTTGCCTCAGCAAAATCATTCATTTTCAGGTACACTGCAGCAATGTTAGAGTGAATGGTTGCTGCAAGGTCCTTGGCAGATTCTGTCAAGTCCTTCATGATGATCAGCAAAAACAGTTACAACACTCTTCAAGAACATTACCTTCTCATATTCGATGTGAGAAATGGCAGCTTGGTATGCCTTCAAAGCCTGCTGGAGCTTACCTTGCTTGAAAAAAACATTACCGACCTAAATTTCATCATCAAAGGAAGTCATTCGCACAAATATTAAGAGATCGCACATGTTTCCTTTTTTCAGAAAAAGCAATTTTTTCGTCTTGCTTCATTGCCCAAGTGTCCGTGCCTTTTTCAAAAGAATGGAGCTCAACCCAACCCGTCAAGGTTGCGCTGGGAGGAATATGCAAAGACGGTTCTCCTTCCATGCCTGACATGTTAAAAAAGAAATCAGATTCTGCGATACAGAGACAACATAAGTGTACCATAGGCGTAGTTAGCTGATATCACAACTTCACATTTCTCCCCTGATTTCAACGACTTGATGGTCATTTCGATACCCTCGCAAATCGAAGTGTCCATCGATATTTGAACAGATTGCTGAGAGCATGTTAGAACAGGAAAAAATGCGGCTGATTGATGAGAATATAGACCTTCGGTTCGTCTAACACAACAGCACCGTCGCATTTCAATTGGTAAGATACTTGACAGACCGAGTAGTCGTTAGGTTTGGAGTAATCGCTGCTTGATCCCGATACAACCATTTTCTTCTTTACTCCTCCGTCTGACGACACGTTCTCCATATCATTCCAGTCCAGTAGTTCAACCTATACAAATTACGTCAAGATATTGACAGTACAAACTCAAAAAACGTACCTCAAATTTCAATGTCGAATTCGCAGGAATTTTGGGAGGAGATCCTGCTTCGCCATAAGCGTATTCAGGAGCGCAAGTCAGTATACATTTTTCTCCTTTCTTCATCGTGGCTACGCCCTGATCCCATGCCTTGATAACGGACCCCTGGCCGATGGTGAATTCGAATGGTGTCCCACGGTCAACGCTTGAATCAAATTTCGTCCCATCCAGCAAAGTGCCAGTATAATGAACTAACGCAATGTGTTAACTTAAATTATCAATTCAAGAGTCAATACAGTACCGGAAACCTTGCACTTGGGAGGCGGTGAGCTTTCACCCCGACCTGGGACTAAGATGGTTTTCAACACACCTCCATCTCCGCTGATATCAATCTGCTCCGGAGACATTATTTGAAATCTAGATACAATAAATCCACGGATAATATACGAGTGAACTGGAACCGCGATTGTGCAACCGAAAATGCGGCGATAAAGATACAGCTGGAATCATGACACGTTCGTACTCCGACTTGAGAGGCTGCGTTTGGAATATTCCGTTGGTCGGAATAATCAAAGGATCGATCATTGCGCCAACTTGGCCAGGATCGATATACATACCGATGGCACGTTTCCGCGGATTGTTGGTCCACCATGTTTTCGATTGGCTGCCGCCAATGTTACCTGGACACATTTATTGTGCACAATCACTTACAAATGAAGCGGGTTGATTGGGTCTGTTCGTATATGAGATTATTATCTCCAAAGGTTACCCAACCGTTAGGATATGCTCAATCTTGTAAACGTGATTGATTCGGCATTTTGTTGCGCATACATAGTACTGTGTTTTCCTCTTTGATTCGACTAGGATCGACCAATTGGGGATGTCTAGGAATCAGTGTAAATTGTACGGGTGATCTTTATTTTTAATCAGATTTGAGCCGTTTCATTATAGTTAAATTAAAAGATTTATAGCACTGCGATTATCACGTAGCAGTGCTACATCAGCCATTTCCCTGTGTACTCCAAACTGTCAACACATTTTGTATCAATAAAAATGGCTTCTTGACGTCGCTACTACTCTCACCGGACATCAGTAAAAACTGATCTTAGAACAAATCAAAATGATCGCCTGGATCGATTCTCAAGTCCCAGTCCGTGGGCTCGCTGTATGCTGTCCAACTCAAACATACTGTCGATTAAGTTGCGGAGAAAGATAAATAACCGCTTTGGTAAATGAGGTTCAATTCTAGCAGGAGGATAATCTGTTGAGTAGACAGGCAATATAAACTAAAAAGTGGACGGAGGCGTGATTGGGGTCACCTGCAAATGTCTGTATTGCACGATGTCGTGGCCGATGACGGTGGCATTTTCGAGCAAGTTCAGGGCTTAGAAAATATTGATTTTGCTCCATCATCCGCGAATATCGAAACAGCTTCCGTTTCTGTGGCCGCTGAGTCAATCGGTTATTATCCTAGAGTTTAAAGGGTTTTGGCAAAGACTCACTTTTGTCTCGTAGGCGCATCATACAGATTCAAAGATATTCGAGCATTCGATTCGCCATATACCGAGGTTGACTTAGTTTTATATAGTTTGCGACAGTGCTGAACATTTCCTTCTGGTAAAGGAAGTCGATGACCTACTCACCATGCACAGGATGATCAGTGAAAGTGATCGTTTCATCTCCATTACTTACTGCTACCGAAGTTGTTCGAAAGCTCTTCCAATGATGAAAAACGAAATTGACGACGAGTCTCGAAAAGACATACATCGAAAGTACTTTCTGATGTTCGTTCATTGCTCTTTTGTTGTGTAAAAGTTCCACATAGAACGTTTATGACGCTGAAACCAGAAATTTTTAAGCTTCAGGAGTTTTCGGCGTTTCACGAAAGGGCAATAGTGGTTTTGATCGAAAACTTCAAAAAACTGGTGGGAACAAAGGCTTATGATTCTTAGATTACTGACACAACTTGCGTTTTCAGGTTCAACCGGCCTCGAAAAACGAAGTTCCCAGCGATGATCACATTCGCATGGTTCAGAAATTTCTCGACAAACTCATTATTCTTGACGCCCTCAAAGACATGAAAGCATGCTTGCAAAATGATTTCGCGCGATACAAGGTGCGTTGATGTTATCTTTTCACCGTTTTTCTGAAAATGATACAGCGCTCGTTTTCCAACATCCGCGCTGACCTACCAGATTCGGATGCCGTCGCTGATGAGATCCATAGCCTGCAAATGTTTCTGGGCAATCCACAGCATCCCAATGACCTTATAATCACAAGGCTGCGATCCGAAATACAAAAGATCTCCGGTTATGAAGAGGTTTTTTTGTCAATAGTTTGTTTGCCTAATATTAACTATAATTACAGGTTCTTGTCTTGATTGCTGACAATGCTTTGCGGTCTTTAAAGAAAACCTCTTTCTTACTGACTAACGACAAACACGTGCTTGAAAGGGTGTTAATCAATACCATTTTTTTGATGGATGGTGAATCGAAAAGGATGTCAAATGCTTTTAAATATAAACGCTTTGATATCGAGGCGACTCGAGCATATTTCAAAGGGAAACCGTTCCTGCCGCTCTATGGGGACATGGTAAATTTCGCTGCACGTCAATCTTCTGCTTTCTCAGTGAGTTTAATAGCACTTGAACATCAAGTTTGTGTTGCAAAGGTTGATGGAACTCATTATTTGATACACATTTCTCAATTTTTGGTGCAGATGCATCAACTACGATCCGGCAAAAATGGAAAGCCAGTGGATATCCGTCGACCCTTCCAATTATTTGCTTCTTTCACAAAAAGTGGCGATGCAAAATGAATATAATTCCTTCACAACATCTTTTCTGCAAGTTAGTTATCAGACGTAAAACTTGGCCGCCGTTGTCAATTCTTCTCAGGTCATCAACTCTGTGAAAGCACGTGCCCATGGCGACGATGACAGTCCTATTGATCGAGCAACTAGCCGTGATGTAAATGCAAAAACGCGGTCTATATCCAAAGTTTTCCGACAAATCTTAATCAGATATTCGATCGCGTTCTTGAAGGTTTTCGTATTTTATCCAAATGGAACATGTCTATCAAAGAGCAATCGGCTTACAAAAGGGCCAATCCGGTTGATCCGAAAACCATATCTGTATGTCGGCTTGATGCGTTGTTCATCATCTACTTTGTTTTATTATGTTTTCATGCATCATTATCAGTATTTTCAAAGTCTTTATGCCCTCATGTTTCTGTTTGTAGAACAAAAATGTTGTTGAGGGTCCTGGCTTCAACTTCGAATGTGTTGATCGTTACAATTATTCTCCTGCTGAATTAACCATGTTGAGTGAAGCTCTCGGGATGTTAAAAGGTTGCCGTATTCTCCACAAGTTGATTAATCGTTCTTTCGCCTAAGTAGTTCTAGGTATTGGCTCTATGCTGCACCAATCATCGTCGTTGCTGATGCCAGTTTTACGTCGCGCAATCCACGATGACCTACAAGAGTACCTGCAATCTACGATTGCTTCTCCCCTCCGCAAAGCGTATAAAAAAGGTAAATATTTTGTCTCAAATATAATTGCTCTGATAATTTCCGTGTTTCTTAGGTCGTGATGACGTTCGAAATCTCATGTGTATGATGCGATGGGTTGCATCAGACTGGATGCCCGGAAAATCATACGCTGCCGATTACAAAATGCCTTCAAAGGAATTGAAAGTCTTGGCCAGAGAGTTTCCAAAGCGATGTGTGCAGCCAACTTTTAGTCAGATATTTTTGATTCGGTGAGTTTTCATATCATCTGCTCCATTTCGCTTTTAAATGTGCCCTAATCAGCCGCATGTCCCTTCAAATATTTTCTGAAAAAGCTAAAGGCATGCAAGGGGGGATGTTCTCGGACAAAAATGTCGCTAAAGATCTGGTTCCGGAATTTGAAAAGTTTTACGATCGGTTGTTCTTCTGCGAGTACATCCTTGATTTCAAATGCACCTTGGACGCATGCTTAGACATGAGCGATCTGTGGTTCCGTGAGTTTTATCTTGAGATCACCAAGGTTACATAATGCAATAGCCAGTTTGTTTTCCATCAACTAACTCAGTGCACTTAAAGTGTGTACAATTTCCCATATCGATGTCGTTGCCATTTTTGCTGGCGGAACATGTTGTCAGTATGCCCCATATATCCGATAACTTGTTATTCTGTCTTGATTTATACAACGACGCCGCGTCCCGTGCTTTATCCCAATCCAATCAACAGTTTCTATTCCGTGAAGTTGAGGCTGAATTAAATTTAGCATTCAACACTCTAGTATACATTCCATTCGGGAATCAAATGCACGAATTAATTTCTTTACCAGGTTCATACTTTGTCAATGAACGTATTTGCCTGTTTCAAATCGAACGCGTCGGCAATATTGCTAGATCATGACCATAAAACATGGCTTGAGTCGCAAACAAGTTCGATTCGCAAGTATGATCCTTCAGCATCATGGTCGGCGCTTTTTTGTTTTCACAAACGATGGACGTTTTACACATTGGCTAATTCAGTTATATTGCACTTTTGGGTCAACGGGACGTCCGATTGCTTGGTCGCTCAATTGATCTTCGACGGCTTCTGACTCAGCATATCAACGGATATTTCCGGTCACTGGCTTAGGCAATCTGAGTTTTTCTTTTACTGACTCGCGACTGTTCAGGCAAAACGTCGAAATGATCATTTCACGTTTTGAAAGTAGTGACCTCACAACAATAATCGACATGAAATCAATCTTGGACCAAACCCAGCTCGCTCATAAGCTTTTATCGGAACACCTGTCGTTAGACTCTTACGACGTAAAGTTTTTGATTTTTGTTGTTAATTTCTTCTCTGATGCTGTTTCAGGCCATATTCCTTGATGTCAACGGTACCACTCGCTTTGCCCCATTTTGCGGCAGGATTATTGTTCATATATATTCGGAACTGCTTGGAGACATGATTCCGAATTTTTGCTATGATTCCTCATCCCAAATTTTCACCCGAGGCCCTGTATCTTACGTCGAGCCATTGCCGCGGGATACACCCCAGCCTTTTGCCGCCCAGTTTTGGTATTTCGCCGCACAGGTTTTGTGTTGAAAATGCTAATTATTGTTTATTCATTTTGTAGGTATACCAGCACATTCAATAAAGCGTTTGCTGACGTTCTGCGAATGTCTCGCGATTCTTTTGGTCCTGATCACATACTAGCGATGATGAGTCTGGTAGATCGTTCAGACTTCATGTCGCTGTTTGACCAAGTCTACTCATCCATGGAAGACAAAGTGGGAGTATAGTAACTGCTGCGAACAGTCGTTCATCCTTGTCTTCAGGTCAATTACGTATTTGCATCCTACGCCAAAGTTCTTATGGATTCCATGGATCCAATTAAGTTGCCTTCATTAAAATATGGTGTCATCGGAGGGTTCGGATATTTCGACTTAAAACTGAAACCTCTTGCCGGATACGATAATCTACGTTCAGAGTTGTTTCAATGCATCCGAGAAATTGTTAGTTGCATTCTTCGCAACTGGTATTGGTTGACGTTGCTTTTGTTGCCAGGGTAATTCTCTAGCATTTATTCATCAGCTTTCACTAGCCCAAAGTCAGGGAGACATTTGGGATTTGAATATGGCATCTTACTTTATGACATCGTCTGTCTCGGCTGACAATAAAACTCACTCTGTAGAAGCCATTCTCCAAGGTGTCGTTGCTGATGAACATGCTCCTGTCCAGCTTCGACACTGCATTCAACAGGTGGGAATCTAGTCTAAATTGTTTTATCTGAACGTCTTTGAAGGCTCAAGAGCAATTTGCTTCTCTTTCAAATCGCTTAAATTCATCTCTCTTGACTGTTTCGCTGAGGCGCCTGTATTCAAGTATTGAGAAGTCCGGTGCATTGGCTGAATGGGTTGGCAAACCGCCAATCAAAGGTCATCTCTTCAGAACGTTACGAAATGTTTTTGACACTAATCAATGCTTTTTTCAGGGGTATTAGATCTTGAAACACCGCGTGATTTATGCAGACTCTGGTCAGCTATGCAGTTTATCTTCTTAACCCCCTCTTTGGAGCAGTTAGAAGGAACCAAACCTTTCGACCAACTTGTAATTCACAATATCAAGATGTACGAA
This sequence comes from Spongospora subterranea, assembly GCA_900404475.1. Lineage (NCBI taxonomy): Eukaryota > Endomyxa > Phytomyxea > Plasmodiophorida > Plasmodiophoridae > Spongospora > Spongospora subterranea. The sequence goes on along the minus strand of OUQQ01000172.1, from coordinate 15,454 downwards.
TTTCTAACGATGACGTGTTACAGATATTTGGCGATGGGTTCTCTTGGGCGGGTATGGCTTTCCTCCATTTGTGTGGCTTCAGACATCGGTTAGTATTCTCACGGGTTATTTGCCCAATGTTTATGGAGAAATACAGGTTTGAGGCCCTTGATTTTTCATATTATGTTTTGCGGATGCAACTTATATCTCCAGCCAATCTGGCAGTTGATTTGAAACGCAGTAAGAAAGGTAAAGGGAATCCTGAGCATGAAGTAATGTCTATTATTTCACCAAAAAAAAACTGTGTCCCATTTTTGTTTCCATAGCTGTTTCCTTTTGTCAAAAAAATTCTGGAAGACGCGTCAAAGGCGAAACTTTTGAACTGTTATCTTTTTTCAATCATGGAGTCGCACTTTGACGGTATTTATCGACAACCGGAGGTCAACTTAGAACCTGAAAGCGAGACTATCCTGGCACCAGCTTCTAGATCTGCTGACATTTGTAAGATAAGCCAGATGTTTTCTTGCATTGATCATCCTTACTAGTGCTCGTTCTAGCCGCAACTCATACCAACACCTCATACTTCTCAGTTCCAGAAACTCAAACCAGCGGTTCATACTTCTCAGTGTCGGAATCTCAGCCGATACAGTCCGTTTCATCAGCACATTCGACCAGCTTTGCAACGTCTACCCTGGGTTTGCCAGTTTTGTTTGTTTTCATTGTCTGCAACTTATTGTCGTTATATGCTGCAGTACATCCTTCTTCGCCTCCGTCGTATTCAGTCGAAGCTGACCCCACGTCTGTTCCCCTATCACTCGTTGGTCCCTCCAGCCTACTCTCTGGCAACCAAGAGTCATTTCTCCCGTCGCCCCCTTCTATTCATGTCAGTCTTTTTGATCACTTTTGTCTCGCTCATCAAACTTAGTCGCTTTTAGAGTGATGCCTTGGATGCGACTATGCAGAAAGGATATTGCTTTGATCACATTGCTCCTGGTGTTTCACCACAATGCCCACCGCCAATGAGACGGCCACCCAGTAATATTTCTCGCTTTTTTTTCTGATTTTCTTAATTCAGAATAGGTGCTACTCCAATGCGAACTCGTTTGGCTTCAAATTTGAGCCGTGGCCTTTCTGTCCCTGCTGCATCCATCGTTGTGTCCCCACCTGTGTCTCCCAATACAGCAGCACCGTCACCTTTGATGAATATGCCTCCGCCGCCTCCACCCTTGGTCAGTATGCCTCCACCACCGCCGCCAATTAACAGGCCCCCGCCACCCCCTCCGTTGGGCAATATGCCCCCGCCACCTCCGCCGTTGATCAATTTGCCTCCGCCACCACCGCCACTGGTCAATGTGTTCTCGGCTCCGCCGCCGGTGCCGCCCCCGCTTCCTGCTGCAATATCGACGCATTTACCGATGTCAGCTGCCCAATCTCGAAATACTAATTCACAACCGCCCAGTGCGCCTGTTGGTGTTCATCCCCCATCGGCTCCTGCAATGCCTGGCCTCGGCAGCTCTCCATTAACTCTAAACAAATCTCAGTCATCCGGTATCAGGTTTGAGCCTTCTGGTGTTTTTGTTGACCTAAGCGATAGGTGGTCGTGCCGACCTTCTTGCTCAAATCCGGGCTGGGAAGAGGCTTAACGGTTCATCCTCTTCGGGATATATCGATGGAGCTCACTCTGCAGCGCCCGCGTTTCCGTCTCCCGGGTCTATACAACCTGTTTCATCGGCTGCTCCTACTAGGGGCAACTTACCACTGCCTGCTGCCCCAGCTGGCGTCCATCCTCCTCCGCCTCCTCCTGTTCCTGCTAGAACCATCATGGCCCCGCCGCTTCCTAATTTCAAACCTTCTGGTATAGATTTTTTTTGAGGTCTTTTTCTGGTTTTGATGTGATATTTCTCCTTTAGACCCCTCTGATAGCTCCGATAGAACTCCAGCTACGCCCTCCAAGGCTACGTCGTTTGGTGGTAATTTTTTTCAATGAGTCTGGTCTGAAGTCAGTAGTAAGGTGCTGGTTGTAGGGGGAAGGGCTAATCTTCTATCCCAAATTCGCGAAGGGAAATCACTCAAGAAAACTGGCTCAGGGAGTTTTGGCGTGCAAGACACCGCGCCTAAAAATGCGCCACCGCCCTCAAAACCCCTGTCAATGATGGAGGAAATGCAGCTTAGGCAGCAACGGCGAAACAATAATACCGACTAGGTTTATAACAGAATACACATTAATGGTATTGAGGTCTTTATTTCAGCTCATGATTCAATCATCAACAACGTCTCCCCACTTGTTGCGCCGGTGCGATTTCTCGTCGATCGCCTCGTCACCCAATTTTTCCGGCTTTTCCAAACCAAGCATCGGGACAGTATCACTGTCGTCATCAGTGTCAATAACTTCATTCCATTCTCTTTGGTGAGCACTGCTCCTGACGTTCGTGAGTAACGGGGAATCAGGCCAATCTTGTTTCACGATTCGCCGAATCTCACCGCCTAGAGGGGTTGACAATCGCATCAGCGACGATAGCGCTGGCTCTGTTGAAGTGTACCAGCCTGATTACAGTAAGAATATGGTCATGTTCTGTCGTTAATGAAATACCATACTGAATCCCCGCCATCGTTCCGACAGATCCAACTAACAGCCGTGCCTTCGCTCGATTCTTGAAAGGTGTAGCTGCTATAAGGAGGAAATGTCATGTCCATGAAAATGACATGTTCGATAAACAAATACCTAAAACGCCGGACATTAAACCTATTAGAGAATATCTCAGAACTCGGGATTGTATATCGTTTCGAACTCGACGTAATTCTATCTCATCTTCTTCGCTCATTGAATTCGTCTTCAATTTATCGATGAGCATTTCACTGATGTGCTGCTGCCTATCATCAAAAAAATTGCATGGTTTAAACGACCTAACTTAGAATCATGATATAGCAAGTAACTCTCACACCAGCTCTTGAGGGGATTTCCCCGATACAGCCGCCATTGATTGTCAATTAACTGATGGCAGCAAGTTCGCTAAACGACCAGTTATTCCTCCTATACGCGCTGAAGTAGTTCGTGTCGAATTCAAATTTGTTTGGGGATCGAAATTTGAGGTGTGCAAGTCGTTCCATGTATACATTGCGCAGCCTTTTCAAATATCAGCGCAGTCTCTGTTACAAATCACAAACAGGACATTAAATTTTGGCGTTTACTGGGAATTTTATACTCCTAGGGTAACGTAAAGGCTGCTCGATCAGCTTCACCTGCACTAGATTCGCACAGGCAGCAAAAACTATTTGATCCTCAAATGCCGAATTTGTTCTTTCAAACACCGGAAATCTTTGAATCGTTTGTTGACCATTTCGTGTCGTGCTTGTAATAGGTTGAGTTGACGGTTCAGCAGATGATCCTGTTCTGACGACGGATGTTCAATTTGAGTGGAAAAATGTTCAAGTCCATCTCGGTAACCCTTGTCAGCTTCTTGCCCAACTTCGGTACAACACAGTGCCGACTGCCGAGCCAAAAACGGGTGTCTGGCCATGACCCACTCGGAGCTCCTCCTGCTACGTGGACAATCTTGCTTACGCCATTAGCAAGGCCAATCTCATATCGAAGTCCAGCATGTTTAAACTTATGAGACATTTCATGTTTGCCAAAGAAGGACTGCTCGAAAACCCAAAGGTCTGTGCCATCGAGTGTGAATGAAGAAACAAGTTGGTTCCAGTTTTCCTACCGGTCTTTTCAGTGTATTTATTGAAGATGTGTGAGATAATGCGCTATATTCCCTAATCATCAGTGGATATTTACGTACCTCAAGGTTTGCAATACAATTGATAACAGTCCAAACCGAACTCCTGAAAAACTGGGCATGCGACATCCTCTGGCCGGCAAGACTGAAGGAATTTGAGGCCCATCAGGAGGTGTTCTCGCCGCAAACCTGCGTGCGAGCAACGAATATCAAGCCATACGCGAAGGCATGCGGGTAAGCTCATGACAAAATGTACTTCCATTTTCTTTTCCACGTTGATGTTCTGAACTATTTCGGCTGGGCTCCGATGACGGCAGATGCGTATTGACAAAACCAATCTCCTTTATCAGCTGAATTTGGTAAAACACCGTTTTTTTTTCAGTCTCGGAAAACAACGGCGCAGAGTTATTTTCATCGCAAAAACCCACACCAAAAAATACCTTCGTGCATGTTCATAGACGTCGCTCTTGAAATCATTGCAGATGGGGCAGGCGCCCGGTCGGGGGCGGGAGTCGTCGGGTCCAGGGGAATATATATACGTGAATACATGTGGTTTTTGAATAAAATTGAGAGCGTCTGCCTCGTCCGTCCTACCTTGGGATAGGTCCCTGGACCCGCCCCCGACCGGGCGCCTGCCCGCAATGTTTCAAGAACGTCGTCTATGAACACGCACGAAAGCAGCTTGGTTTGATATTGTCGGTTTAAGGTGATCGCCACTGTCGTCCTGAGCGATTTCAGGGGTGGCACATAAAATCATTGTCACACTCCAAAGTGGTGGCGCAATCCGAAAGGCACAGTCTTATCATTCAGTGTTTTCAAAATGGTTAACAAGAGTAGCAATAAATTAGCGGCCTGGACTCCAGAGCACGAAAAGCGCTTCATGTCTGATCCCAACGATGGTGTCGATGGGATCGTTGTAACGGGCAAGCAAGTTCAAATCACACGATGCGTTGTTCGCGTTGTTGGATTCAGCGGTACTCGGGCGACAAATTCGGCAGTGGAGAAATAATCGCTCCAACGATGGTGTTTCCACTTCACAGTGTTTGTTAAGTCGCTTACATTTGGCTATAGATGCTGCTCATGAAATGGTTGCCCGTGACGTATGCTGACGAACTTCAACCAATAAAAATTTGTCGCAAAACTCTATTTCAAGTCGTTTGCGGTTGAATCCTCGACAGACGATCTTGACCATACTGCTGCGGAGCGTAAAAAACAGGTTTTCAATTTGATACCATGGGCTGATGGACCACATGCCGGTGTATTTTTGAACATGATCATAAATTATACGCTGTCAGCTGCAATCTCAGCGAATGGCAAAGAATTGAACATTCAGTTCACACAGCGTGCGATCGACGCACATCTTTTTACATCAAGCCGAGCTCCAAGGTTTCCAAACTATGGAAAAACAATTAATTTCAAGCAGCAAGGGGGCGTATGCATCAGTGTCAGTTTATTTTATCGGTCGCCCCACATATTTCTTACGGCGATACTGAGTCAATTGGATGTTGTAAAACAATCACCTAAACCATTGGCATGTCGAATAGGAAAACCCTAGAGCCACAATTGACCGCAGGAAGGCGACCGACAAATCAAAGCTGGGATTCGCTCCCTTGCTGCTTAAAACTGTTTCCATTGTTGGCAGCATTTTCTTGGCTAAAGGAATATTGATAGTAAACGTCTCCGCCTCCTTGCCTCCAAAGGATTGGAGAATGGCACTGGTCTCCGGGCACGCCAAGAACATACACCAAGGAGCTCGCCATGATATCCTGAAAAACTTGCGTCGATCGCATGTTGTGTGTATTGGATGTTCAACGCTTTGCCATTCGCTAAGATTGCAGCTGACAGCGAACACTTCGTACCACTTGCAGGTGTGCCATCAGCCCAAAACACAATTTCAATGTGGTCTCAAATCAAATTGAAACCCCCTTTCCATAATCCTCATTGGAGTATTTACGCTGCCGGTACGCAGACGTAAGGTCTAAATCGTCTGGTGGGCATCAACCGCCAACGACTTGAAATAGCGTTTTGCGATAATCATCGGTGGTTGAAGTTCGCAGGCATCGTCATGGGCAATTATTTCATGAGCAGCCAAATGTAAGCGACATAACCAAAATCGTGACGTGGCCATTGTTGGAGCGATTATTATTCCACTGGCGAATTTGTCGCCCGAGTACCGCTGAATCCAACAACGCGAACAACGCCTCGTGTGATTTGAACTTGCTTGCCTGTTACAACGATCCCATCGACACCATCGAGGAGATCAGACATGATAGTGGCCCGGTGCTCTGGAGTCCAGGCAGCTATTTTTTAGTGCTACTCTTGTTAACCATCTTGAAAATACTGAACTCTTTGGAGTATGATGGATTGTCGGGTTGCGCCACCACCTTGACGTGCGATCCTGAAATCGATCTGGACGTGGAACAAAACAGCTCACAACAGCGTGTACATCAAATACATGTCTTTACTGAAAAAACCGGCAGTCTCTTGCCAGTTTGCCCAGAACATGCCCACCCTATTCAAATCTTCCAACTGCAAAATCTCGTGTTCTGTACAGTCTTACGATGGCACAGACCTTTGGGTTTTCGAGCAGTCCTTCTTTGACGCAAATGATATGTCTCATATAAGGTTAAGCATGGTGGCGTCAACTCAAACCAATGCAAGCACGACACGAAATGGTCAGTAAATGATTTTCGTTGTTTGAAAGAACAATTTTAGGAACAGTTCAGGCATTCACGAAGCAACATCAGGCAGTTTTTTCAGCCTGTGCGAATCTGGTGCAGTTAAAGCTGATCGAGCAGCCTTTACCTGCAAATAAAATGCTGTTCAAGGCGTTTCGTTAACAAACCAGCCAAAGATAATTTATAAAACATTATTTCGCTGACAGCAGATTTGAAGTGCTGACCTGAAACAAATTGCGACAAGCCGCCTTCTTATTGTTTCGTCAGGCATTTTTTTAGAATTGAAGAACTACAAGGGATGTCTCAAATGCTCTGGCTATAAACTGTTTTCATTTGCCACACTTCGATGCCAGATTCGTGCTGTTTTATAAATGAACAACATTTTTTTAAGTATTGCGCAGGGACTCGTAATCTACATTCATTGGTGTTTTGTTTCAACGTGATTCATGTCTTTGGTATAGTTCGATAGAGCTACAAAGTTGATGTTGCGTCTTCAGAAATAACCGGATGCTGAAGATCACTAAATTTCTCGATAGCGTCACAGAACACCCAAAACGTATCCTGCAATGGCGAAGACATCAAAAATAATTTGCAGTGGATTCAACTCTGATTACAGTGATATTCATCGAACGTTACATGTTACCGGTCGTTCAAGTGCTTCACCGGGCCTCACTGTATTATACAGTGAGGCCCGGGTTATACAGTGAGGCCCGGGTTATACAGTGGGGCCCCATTGTCACACGTAAATTCCGTCTCGCAGTTGCGACGCTGAAACTGGTTCCGGCACATACAGACTTGATTGGCGTTGGACTTTTTCTGATGGGGCGGCTATGGGGTGAAAACAGTCAAATGTCCCAAACGAACCAACACGACATGTGTAGATTAGTTCTGTGACGACAGACTCGACCAACAACTGGACGAACGACATCAAAAAACAGATATGAGCATGGGATCAAACGTTGAACATAACAACGATGACGATGATTTCGTGATCGGAGGGCACACTGAAACTGTCAAGCAAATGAGGGCGCTACTGAACCCAATGTGCCCTATCGGCATGGTTGATGACCTGGCGGATGAAATTGTCCACAGAATCGCCGTCAAATCTGGACCTGTAAAACCTGACGATTTGCACGACATTCTGATTGAGATGAACGTCAAACCCGGTATACCAACTTTCATGAACCCATTGTCGTGGCGAAAACCATGTTTGAGTAAAGATTAGGTTATCGGAAATCCCCGCAAGAACAGTCAGCTCCGGACACCCGAACGAGAACGAACGTTAGCGTTGATGAACCATTGCTACCTAGGTTTGTTCGTTCATCCCCTGCATTTCATGCTATTGTGACGCAGCAATTTCCGGAGGCATTTCAAGGGCAAGCGTTTGAAATGCCTGAACGGCCAGGTTCCGTTAAATCGCTGAACCTGTCAGATCTGAGTTCTGCTGACATGACCTCTATACGATTGCTACATCGAAGACCGCCCCGGAAATTTCGTGAATAAACAGCTACACGCAATCAATCTTCTTCATGTGACCTGAACGATCGGCAGAGGGCACATGGCGTGTGTTTAAGTTGGAGAAATAAGTCAGAATATAATGAAATGATGGCCAATGGATTACCGGTTATTTCATGACAAAATACCTTGCACAAAAAAGAAAATGTGATTACCAGTTAAAATCGGCAATACACACTGTAAATTATCTGAGCCATAGCGGCACGGTGCTATATCAATCTACTTCTCTTTCCTCCTTGAAACCACACTCTTCTGCTGTAAAAACTAAGCAAGCGATGTAAATTCTATGAAAAATATCCCATTGGTTTGCAAATAAGCGATATCGAAAGTTATTCGGTCTGTTATCGGTAATACTCCTTACGGACCCATAAACATCATCCTTCGGTCAATCTCACAATGGATACCATTTTGGACCTCGACCTGGGCATTTATATTTGCGTCGAAGCGAACGATGGGTCTAAGCGAGAAGGATATCTCTACGCTGTCGACCCCCAATCAGATAAGGCAGTATTACTGAGACCTGGGCAAAATTTTACTATTCTTGCTTGCAGAAGGTATGCCATCAGGATCACCATTTATCCAGTTTTATTCTAACCATCATTAGGATAACCTCATTCTCTATCGTCCAAGATGTCGCCGCAATTGATGTATCGGTTTCGACATCATCGGTTTTTTGCTCCGTTGCTAATAAAGATAATCTAGAAACGGTCGCCTGAATGCATATTTTTCTCCACGTATAGGGTCTCATTAGCGCTGGTATTTGGGATTGTTTTTAGATGCTGTTTTCCAGTTCGAGACTTGGTTATTACCCATTACTTTTGCACCTGTATTTCTCTGAACGATAACATGACAATACGTTAAATCACTTTAATTATGCTGTATTTTGGTGACGATCTCGCATTGCATGAATTGGTATTGGTTAGCGGCCAACTTTTACAACAGACAATATCCCGATTTTCAAAGCTCGGGGCTGTTGGTTGCTAATACCAGACTCTTCATAGCGTTATTTGCTTCCAGCTTCACCTGTACCCATAGCACGATGGTTGTTCAAATCATCATCTGCAAGGGAATTACTTCAATACAAGAGAAGCCTGGGGCTCAAAGGCTATTATTGGCCACAGTTTTGCCAACAGAGAGGTCATCTGTTCTGTAGTCGTATCTGGAAGCGCTGGAAAATCATACTTCTAGATGACGGGTTGGTGCCTGGACGAAGTTAGGTCTCTGCAAAGACTCTTTCCGGATTCTTTATGCTGAGCTATTTTCTTCAAGATGCTGAAAACTTATAAACATTGCACTCAACGGTGGAACATTTGGGCGTTATCCACCAACCCATTTTATTATTAGCTGAACGTTTTTCGACATTGCTCATATTGCTGCTGTTTTAGGGTTGCTGTTGAACGGTAAACTTTCGGAGCTCGGCGAAATCCCCATTCATCGTTTCGCAAAACTGGCCCGTATGGGACAGCCCTTTTCGTCCCATAAAACTCGGCATCGCCGCCCATATACAAATGCCGATCATCGTTTACATCGGTTATTATCAAATCCTGGACCAGCATCGCTAGCCGTATGGCAATTTATCGGGCCAATGCAGTTTGTACGCCAGCATCAAGAGTTGACTTGCCGAGGATTCGACATTGCTTTTCTTGAACATCTTGAGCATTTTTCCGATACCAAACAGAGAGTGTCTCGTTCCCAGCGTCTTCGGATCATTTCAAACGCGCATCGCCTGCTCAGCCTGAGGCTGAACTTTCCTAAACACTACAGGTTCGCTTGGTCTTTGCCATCGGATCTGAGCTTGTGCCGCGCTCCTCTTCGTTTCCTGGATTTGACAAACACCAGGCTTTCCAGTCTCTCATTTTTGTCGCAATTCCAACAGCTTCAGGGGCTTATTTTGAAGAATGTTGCCCTACGAGACCCCAACTCGATCGGTTGTTTGTCCAAGCTTGATTTCCTGTTCATTTCTCTCACTAATTCTGTCTGCTTAAAATTCTTGAAAACTATTCGTCTGAGGACGCTAATCATATCGCCTCTTTGGGGATGTGACGATTTATCGTTCCTGTCATACTGCCCTTCTCTTCAAGCGTTGATCTTAGCAGGTGGCATCTCTATAACTAGTTTACGACCCGTTGCAACTCTACAGCAGCTTGAAATATTCGTCGCATTCACAGCACCAAAAGTGCTCGACCTTACGCCGCTATCGTTCTGTAGCCATCTGCGTTCCCTGGCTTTGGTTCGGTTCACTTCTCTGAAGAATATCCACCCGCTCAGCAGTCTTATGGAATTAACATCGGTTTTGATCAAAAACTCCCGAATATCTGATATTTTACCGCTTCATCGGTGCGCCTCTTTACGCGATGTATCGATCTGTTTTAAAAGCAACAGGGCTCTTGACCACTCGGTGCAAGGTCTCACGATGACACGGCCTGACATTGTAGTTCAAGAGGTGCCAGAGGTGCTCCAGCTTTCATGCCGACTTGGCCGGGTTTCCCATGAAATCACTCTCTCAGGTCAGGCGTGATTGGTCAAGAATGTAATGCATGAACAAAACAGGCTCGAGATGTTCAATGTCAAATTCATCGCGATGAACCCGGTCTTCATCACATGTGATGTGTTATGAACCACTTGTTTCAAATATCTTACCGATTTTTTTTTTTAAAAAAACACCTCAGTAGCATTACCCAATCACGTGCCCGGTTTGTTTCTGACCAAGCATGAAGCATTGGCGCCGGACAATCCGGAACGTCAGATAACTATATTCTTGGTTGAGACTGCACGTATTTACTTTAGTGGCGAAGGTGAAAGCATGGCGCGATCAAACCCAAAGTTCTCCCGCCACTTTAGAACACATCGTCTCATGCAACATCCCAACTGATGCTACAGAATATGCGATCCCCCTCGATACAAACTTGAAATAGATAGAGGCGTTCGAAACCAACGTTCTTGTGAACTATCAGCGATGATGAAATGAACATTCCACCCTGAATCTGGCTATAGGCTCGCTCATAACGAGATCACTAGCGATTGCCCAAATCATTATGAATGACGAAAAGAGCTAATGGTAAAGAGCATTTATCGGTATTGAAAAGATTTGCAAAATGGCGAATGTTTTAGCCGAACGAATTTTTGACGCTGATTGGAACAAAAACCATTGACTGAAATTTTGAACATGGATCCCCGATTGAGACACATAATTCAATGGGTTCATACTTGATGGCAAAACTGGGTTAGCTCAAGCTTCGAAGTTCGCTTTTTTATTGAGATTCCGAAAAGCCACACATACATAGTGTTGGCCGTAAACATCAATGTCATTTCTACTTATCCTGCGAGAAATTTTGCCCTGTTTCCTTTCAATGCAATGCTGAATTATGGCATGCTTTAAATTCATCTTGTTCTACGCTATGCGTTGGGCCATCAATTGTGTTTTTTCTGGCTCATATCCTAAGCTATGCATATCAATGGTGGGTAAAATCAGATGTTCTGTCACACATTCAACCAGAATTGGCCGCCCTGTTTGCTGCTCAGTAAGGCAACCTCACATTGCCGTTGTTTATCTAGGGGCGCCCTAGCCAAGTGGGATCGCAAGCACGAAACATTTGAAGGTACTCTATTCCCGAAACGATTGTCATCAGCATCTCTTTTGCAGAAGTTGAGTGTAATATACTCCAGAATTGAAGCTGCGGGTTCGGCTCATGGGTCGAACATGTTTTTAATAATATATTGGGTTGATACAGTTACAAAACTTCCTGAATACTCTTGTACGTACGCTTGTTTCAGGGACTAATTGCCGATTTGTATTAGGTTGGTGCTCAAAATTAATTCTGAGGTAGGCAACTAACAAAAATAGGGAGCAAACGAAGCGGACAATATCATGACGATGATGTTATGGCTGCCGTAATTAATTTTTTGAGATGATAGTCGAATTGGCTGCATTTGACTGGCATGTCGAGCTCGTAGAACGGGTTTTTCAATGCAAAATCTGTATACATCTGATACATTCGTGGTAAAAAATCGATAACAGTTTGAGTTTCAGCGGATGCCACAATTACGAACGTCAGACCGGTTAGCGTCTTCATTGCTTTGAGAACGACTCCCTCTGTACAAAGTGTATGGATTCCGGATTTCGGTCCATCCGTGTCGCCAAAAATTACTAGCTCCGAGGCGATCGTGGACAAGCCATGGAATGTAGAGGCCAGGCGTAACTGGTCGTTCAGGCTGGCGGCGGCCGGGTTCGCGCTTGGTCTTATCGTCTGCGAATAGATGAGCCCGCCGGCACGATTGATGACAAACACAGAATATATGACGACCATTATGATGGCGTTACGGCAAATGTGTGCATCCACACAAGACTTCAACAAGTATAGCTTGTTTTGTTTGCAAGCGTGAGAGTAGAGTAAAGGTAGAGGATCCAAAATGTTGCGACTAACATCATCTCCAGCAGTCAGGACAGCTGTAAAGTATTCACCCATCATCGGGTGAGCTTGCCAGCTATGTAGTTTGGCCAGTTGAAACCCGAAGTGGAACGTGTTGGTGATCATCGTCTCGTTCAGCAGTGGGTTGTGGGCGATCGCTCTCCGGTATGTTTTGGTTAAGTCGAGCATGAATTATGGGAAACAATGTTGATTCCATTGCCCAACAGAACGGAAAGGTCAAGTGATAAGGGTTTCGAAAAGTATATTTCACTAAATGAAATAACCAATGATAAAACCCCATAAACAGATTATGAACGAAGGTGTCATCGCCGGTCCGATGTAGCGACAATAAATGAATTGTTTATTAATATTCCGCTTATTTTGCTTGTGCCATTGCCCCAATATTTAAACCCTCAAGAATATTTGTAGGAAGATTTTTCTCTATTCTTTCCGGCACTTTGAACTGGATTTCTTTGCCATCCGGGTAGGCCACCTCCAGTAATTGAGCATATTTGGAACAAAACAAGTGCTTAGATTTGAGATTTTTTGTTAGAAACCCACCTAAAGTGAACCCGAAAACGATAGATGCACCATCTGACGGCCTGATTGCAGCTTCAAATCACGACAAATTAACTTTGCATGATAACAGCGCGCCATACCCAGTTGGAACAATCATGGTTGAGAAGCCACTTGGTGAGTACTTTTTCAACTGTTGTTTGTAGTAAAGTGCTTTTATATTTTGAGCAACCACGGTTGATTGGTTTCCAGCACAATATGCCAATTTATCTTCCAAGATATTTGTACAGTCCCCAATAGCGAAGACTTTCGGATTTCCCTCCACTTGTAAGAATTCGTTCACCTTCAGCTGACCATGTTCTGTAACTGGGAAAGAGGCGGCATAAGATTCCTTGTTGACCTGTTTGATATCATAAGAACTAACAAAGGCTGACATTGCTGACCATGAATACTTACTTTGATCATTCCGATACAGATGCACACCATATCAGCGTTGAGAGATTGGCCGTTTGTCAGCTTCAGCGTTACCGGACCGTTAATTATTTGTTCGCTGCCGAGCTGAGATACATCAGCACCTGTGTCTAAAATAACTGAAATTCCATTCTTCTCCAACGTCGCTTTAAGTTTGTCGGCAAATTTCTTCGGTTTCGAGCTTCCCAACAGCTGACTTGTCTTACAGACAAGCGTGATCTATGCGATAATAAAAGTACTATAAAAAAACTGAATAGAGAATGTTCAGACGACAAACATTTTTCGTGGGATTAGCAGCTTTAATTTCACCAGCAAGCTCGCACCCAACTGGGCCACCACCAACAATGACGATGTTGGGGCCGCATTGTTTGAATCGCTCTGCAGTGTCCGCGAAAGCTTTTCGAGCTTCAGCCATGGATTTTGCAACGGTTTGGCCTGGGAACCCCAGCGTTGTGCCAGTTGCAATAACAGCATAATCGAACTGTACTGGAGTTTCAGAACCTTTAACCTAATGTCAGAATGTCAATGTAGAAGAGGAAACTAGAAGAGACGGTGCATACCTGAACTGAGGTTCCGTTGATACTCTTAACTTCAGCGCAAATGAAGGCCCCATTTTTGAGAACGGAGGTGTACGGAAATAAGACGTTGTTAACATAGCCAGGAACTGTCGCCGCCCGAAGCGCGCCAACATTATGCAAAAAAAACTCCTTTTGGTCAATCAGAAATACGTTGAATTCTGAAAAAGCATCAAGCTGCTTCGCGCATGAGACGCCCCCATACCCGGCCCCGACGATGACAACGTTTTTCTTCTCGCCCATTATTTACACTTTATTTATATCATAAATAGGGAATCATGGTGGTGTACCAGAGTCACACTGTAACAGTGATGAGTGCCCACCAGTTACACTTCAAGTGATCCAATGATCCAACACAGTGCGCAGTCACTTGTAGATACCATTGAATGTATACTTATGACTTATACGATATTGTCAAGAACAGTACTGTGATGTCGCTCCTCGCCGACAAATTCTGTGTCACTGTTCTTACGAAATTGGTAATGGAATTAGTGCTGCGTTGTTTTATCTTCCTTTTCGGTGCCAGTAACAGACGCTCATTCCTCGTCGCTATGTTGATTTTAATTGCCGATCTGGTTCAGAAACGACGACAGCGGTTGAAAAGTTTGTGTTAGGAATTTTCCATTATCTATGATAGATGCATATAAACCAACCACTTTATTAATCTCGAAAGCTGGTTATTTTTCCCAAGCATGTCAAAACACGATCGTTAATAGAAGACCCTGATTAACATATCTGAGATCTCAGATATGTGAGCTTGTTGATGGGAAAAAAAATTCGAAATGGGTTTGCGAAAATCTTCATAAGATTGACATGCTCGGCTTTTCCAACCAACGGTTATCACAGAAGGAAAGGTCTCTATTGCGAGTGCGAGCTTGTTACTGGGAAGAGCGTTTGAGGCGAGAGTCAAAAAAGTTAATCCTGGCCCTACAGCCTGAGGGACCGACAGACCTTCATGAAAGTGCGAACTCAATCACAACAAAAACATCACCGAAGGAACTGCCCGAAGATGGCTTCATCGACTTGGATTTATTAGCGCTGAACTTGCATTGACGATGGACGGAATGACTTCATTCCTTTGTTTTAACACTCCATTCTTTGAAGGCACATCTCAAGGAAGAGTCACCGGTTTAGGTCATTGATGCAACGTTCAGATCAGTGCCAGCTCCCTTTGACCAACTTCTTATCATAATGGCCAAAGACGAGCATTTTGACCTCTATGTGCCGGTTTTCTTCTTTCTAATGACTGGGAAATCCAAAAGGATGTATGAATTCTGCTTTCGACAAGTTAACGCCGTACTCGAGGCGGATATAACTCCAAGCAGTTTCTGCTGCGACTTCGAAGTTGCTTTGATCGGAGCCATGAAAAGTGAGAGATTTGTTCGGGTTTCACTTTGGTTGTTAACCATTTTCGAAGACAGATATCCTGATGTCCCTGTTACCGGTTGTTTTTTTCACTGGAAGCAAGGTGTTCGCCGTCGGCCAGGAAATTGAATATGAGCACAGGATCAATCAGAAGTCTGATGAGACCTGGTTGCTTAGACATTCTAACTCTCCTCCCGTCCAATGAGATCACCACTTCTGGC
>OUQQ01000153.1:0-34973 GCA_900404475.1 Spongospora subterranea | reverse complement strand
TCATCATCAATAAATCACTTCTCTAATATACCTTCACTGGATACCTACTATAAGTCTACTATATCTACTGCTCATTTGAGAGATTGAAAAAACACCGATTGTCAAATTTTAACAATACATGTGGTCGTTGCATATGCTTTTCACTGTAATCATTGTTTGCACCCCACGCTGAGAATCTTGGTTCTTCTCCAAAACCAGAATTGGTTCAAGGGCGGAAGGAATGTTTCGAAGCTTGTCTGGAAACCTGTAAATTTTTTCCAACCAAAAAATGATTATGACGTGAGCGCTGTCGTACTGTCTGTCTGAAATTCCAAGAGTAGTTCTTCCAATTTTGCGAATTCATGACGCTTGTACGGTGTTCGAAAGCAAGAAGTCACCTTTGGTTTGCACAGACTGTTTCAACTTTTTTAAAGCCAGCTGATAGTACATCTTGAATAACATCACCAGAAAGGCTACACTTGCCAGCGACAGTCACGTCCACGACTGCGCTAACATCATAATCCTTTTCGCTCCAGAATCAAGCTAAGTTGAACTCCTTTCCACAACTTTATTACAAAAACTGAAAACAATAGCACACCCAGCCCATCGAAAATAGCTGCTACCGTACTCATATGAACTTTGTCGGTACTGGACCCGCCAACTTTGTAATTTTTTGTTTTGAAAACAGATTGGGATCGACCTTTGGAAACGGTACAGTCGCATCTTCCAATTTTTGCTCATTGCTGTTTAATTAAAGATAGCCTGATAGATTCAGGCAATATTTTCAGCGAATACCAATAGCTAGAGAATCCCATTGTTGTACTGGAACTTGATATAATATTTTCAGCAGTTGCACTGATTAGCTCAGGTGTTCAACCCCTGGAGGAAGAACCATGTTTAAAACGGATTGACAAGAGTCACCAAACTCTTTTGGAACAAATTGAGCCATCTGTGACTTGTCGTATGAGTGCAGTACGAAATCTCCTTGCCTCCAGAAATTTTCCTCTGCCCACTCTCCATATATCCAGGTCTGTAAAAATGATCCAAATTGTTGGGTGAATGAAGAAAGACGGGTATAAAAAATCAAGATGAAGGAGCAGAAAATAAGTTAAAACTTCAACAAATGGGATGGGTGGCTGCTAACCTGCCCATTGAATTCGCTCTTTCTGTACTGGTCAAAACCGCCGCGAATCCAACGATCCGATTTGGGGACTTTATGAAATCTGGGATCAATGTACTGGACATGCGGCACGTCCCTGTCGCCATAGACAGCACCGATTTTATCAAGCCTTCACAAATCCGTAAGAATTTCTGAAAAGCTTAAGAATTTATATGCATGCAATGGCCCTAACCAAAAACCAACTTCAAAAAAACAACAACTCCAAAACGGCGTCATATCTTAATAATGAACCAAGATAAGGATAGCAAAATGCACTGAAATACATTCCACCTGCGATTATAGCATGATTGAAGAGGCCCATAATCACAGCAGTTCATAGCGTTCGAACATTCGCCATTATATGTTGAGACGCCTTTTCTGTGAAAAGAATTTGAAAATGCACATTGAACACCCTGCCCTGTATGCAGTACATTGAATGTGCCTGCCGGAGAAGTAACTCATAAAACCCGCCTTGATCATCCCAAGCCCAGCGTTGGGAACGGCGATGGACTTCGTGACCCACATCAATCCAATCAGACAAAAACCTAAGTTTTCGTCGTAGAATTAATCAATCAGGAAGATGGAGCCGCTGAAAGTAAACCCATTGTAAGCGTGCAAACTGTTTGAAAAACAGTTTGAGAAGAATTACAAACAAACAATCGAAAAATACGAAGAGTGACCCGATAAAGAGCAGAATCTATTACGAACTTGAAAGACCAATCGGAATTTCTAAGAAAAAAGACTCCGTTGTTCAGTGCTACATTATGATCGGTTACGATCAAGTTGACAGCAGATTCAGGGTCGTTGGTCGGCAGAAACCATTCTAATCGAACCGTATAATTTGTAACTAGTGTGTCTCCATCCATGAACATGACCCAGTCGTAGAACGGCAAGTATTTTTGAAGAGCAGTCACTTTTCTCCACCAAGGGTTGATGCTGGTCGTCGCAGGATTTGTGTCCATTATAAAGGTATAGCTGGAGAAAAAACTTTTAGCAGGCGTTCGCAAACAAGGACGTAAATAACATGTTTTGTTTTGTTGCAAAATGATTTCCCTTATTGGTTGGGACAAACCTGCAACAAATTTTGGGATCAGCAATCTGAAAAAATTTGACGAAAAAATCTACAGCTATCCGGTCGGCGTCTTCATTTTGTATGTAGGTGGAAATGATGTGTACCCGTGTCTGGCAGCGTAGCATGTTTTCGAATTGGTGGCGGGTTGATACAGCTCGACTCTTTCTGGAGTCGAAACCGACACAATTGCAATTCGTTGGGGCTGAACTGCTCCTTTGGTGACAATTCCCATCTCCAGAACTTCCGGCATAGACACAGACACAACCCAAAAGTACGTGGACAACGTCACTAACCCGACCAACACGATCGAGATGATTACGAGGCGCTCCATGACCGGCGACCGCATATTTGGCCAGGCTGATCGATTATTGGCAAATCACGGTGTCTAATGAGGGGAAAGGAAGACCGCATCATATCCCCATTAAGTGCACTATCATTTCAAGGTTGGCTGGTCTGTTGGCTGCTCAGTTGGCTGCTCTGTTGTAACAGTGGATAACCGTAACACAGTTGGGGGTTATGGTGATACAGGGTGATACACGATACATCAGTGAGGATCACACTGTGATGACGATACGCAAGAGATGGGGTCCCCCCCCCCTATAGAACGATCTTAATCATTTCGAATTCGAAACTTCTGTGATCAAGTTAGGAAACGAGTACCGAGAGACCAATAAATGCTGATCATATTGACGGAGGATCGAAACACTGGATGTTGGCGCTTAAAAAAAAGAATCGCAAACTTGGGTAGTTGTACGTCCACTTGGACACAATTTATTTCTCCCAAGTTCGAAGGCGGTGACGTCCGAAAACGACAAAGCCAGGAGAGCGGCCCGAACCACTAGGTAGACGAGATCGACACAAGTCAAATAATCAGACATGGAGGATCGATCAGTGCGTTTTCATCAAGATTGGCGAAGAAGTTCGCGTGCCCCTCAACGGAAAACAACGACGCAGGCTAAAGAAGACAGAAATGAAAAAAAAAACGAGCTGAAATAGCTCTGGCTGACCGGATCATCTTCTGTCCATGGTTTTTGACGACCTAACAGCGCGTTTAGTTTCTTCATCGCTTTCTTTCCGAAAGACGATCCTGCTGATTCTTTTACAGGTTTCGGTTCTTTTGCTTTGAGTTGTGCCGTTGGTGATGTGAAGCGAGACAACGAACCGGTTTTTGCCAATGGCGAAACGCTTTCGGGGTCATCCTTCATGAATTTATCGGCTACGACGTACTGGTCCAGCTCTTCATCGCTTGTGTCAACGATCATGATGTTTGGTTGTTTCATGAGCGCGTGCCACTGGCTCTGCTTTCTTCAGTTCAACCGACTATTTTTGCAGGCGAAATGGCCCCATACCCTCCAACTCCTAGCCTCTGGGTATGACTCATGTCCAAGGAGAGAATCTTACAAGCAATCCACCAAACTATCTCGAACATTGGAGAATATGTCGATCGCTAAAAGTCCCTGAGACCCTGATTTAAATACTCAATGAGAGACTGATAAGTCCATTCTCACTGGTCTTGGCGATAGTCACCCAATTCACCATCTAGATGGCAAAGTGACACCACCAACTATCAACAACTATTAGGTTGGTCAGCTAGTCAGATCTGGTGTGACAGCTCCTTTGAGGCTTAACTGGATCGTCAAGTGGGCAATTGAAATACGGTATCACAGCCAAAAGTATCAGTTTGATCTGGGCGTTGATAACACAATTAGGGTTCAATATTCTGATTTTTACACTCCTCACTGGGGAAATCATATGGCTACCATTGGGTTTTACAGTATCCAATACCGTCCGCTAGAACAAAATCAGTTTTGTCATACACAACGTAAATGATTCGTTTGCGCTGAATTGTAACAAACTCATTATCACCAAAGTGTACAAGGGACGATTCAGATTCAAGTACCTGGCAATTTTGTCTTCACGTGAAGCTCAACATGAACCCAAATGAACAGTTTCACTATTGCACTATTAGTATAGTCAGGACGCAGAAAGATACAATATTATTGAAGTATCTCACATCTAGAACAAATCGAAAAACATGTCAAAAGCAACGTTTTGCCACATATTTGCAGATTTTTGCTGGTACAGGATTGATTTGATTCTACATTTTGACCTTCGATGATGGGTAAGACCCAATTACCCGATCGAATAGCTGAGGACTTTAGGATAACCAGAAAATACAGAACCAGTTCATGTGAGATCGCAAGACAAAAAGATGTAGTTTGTTCTATGATCAGAAAACAAATCTGGTAGTTTGGGAATTGTCGGGCAGATTTTCTCCATGAATGAACCCCCTGATAATGGTCCAGATTTGTATTCTGGATGTCTAAAATCTGGCCCCCCCCCCCCCCCCCCCCCCAATCCAAATACTATAAAAATGAAATAATATCCCAGCTCAGCCCGATTTCATAATCACGATCGTGTACCCTCGATCCAGATCGATATTGATTGGGGATAACGCCTGCTTAGCCCAATGGGCAACGCCAACACGAGTCGGAAACTGAGCATCGATCTATCTGGATTTGTGAACGGGATCTGTAAGGCTGAACCATGCCCATCGTTCTCCCGATCCTGACCTGAATCTGTACCTAGTCGATGAAGACGAGCTACGTCGCCTTCACAAGCGATTCAAACAGATCGATACAGATAAATCGGGGGGCGTTTCGTTCGAGGAATTCATGGCGGTCCCGTATTTACTGCATAATCCATTGGTGAAGCGCGTCATCGACATATTCGACACCGATAAGAACGGTCAAGTTGATTTCAAGGAGTTCGTGAACGCGATGGGAATATTCGCTGCCCCGTCTGGTCAGGATTCTGCCAAGCTTTCCTGTTAAGTTGTCCACACTCCCGATCTCTGCCTTGTCCACTCCTCAGACTGTGTCGTTTCACATATTCTGCTAAACAGTATTGACAATATTATTGTTTGGTTTGTTATGAGAGGACGATTGCACACGTTGATTGGCCGATAAACATTTGATAACACGATGACGACGTGTTTATTGTTGTGCAAACATTTCCCATTTTTAATACGATTGTCGAACTGATTGTGTCGCTCCTTTACAGTCGTGTTCAGGATCTACGACGTGAATAATGACGGGTTCATCTCTAATGGTGATCTCTTCGCTGTACTGAAGATCATGGTGGGAGATAATCTTACCGAGGTTCAGCTCCAACAGCTGGTTGATCGTACCATCGCTGTTGGTGATCACGATTGCGATGGGAGATTATCGTTCGAAGAGTTCTCCAAGGTCAGATATTTCCTTCGCCAATTATCGGTTCTCAGGGTTTCTGATTTCACGTTTGGCAAAGTTGGTGGTCGACTCGAATATTGAAGGTAAACTGTCTCTGGAGATCTAGAAGATTGTCAGAGAGAGGGTGTAAAAGGAATACTGATCTAGTAAATACAATCAAAGGGTGTGAATAGTTGATTTATTTGAGTGGCGATATCTGGTTTTGGGGCCCAATCGCATCCCATCATGTGATCAGGTGCCGTCAAATATCGGCCCGTCAATCAGTATTGATTCGATGTTATTGAGCGCCGCGAGATCATTATAACGAGGATCAGTCCACTCGATAATTGTAAAATGGTGGTTTAGAACTGATCGGTGAGTTGGGTCATTAAATGGCGCTCTATTATGAATGGAGAAAGGGGGAATAAGACCGCCATCGCACTTTAAATCATCCCCACGATTATGGTAAAACCCATCGGTCATTTCCAGCCATTCCTTCATGGTCGCAATATTTCATCTCCATTCAAATGGTGGTTGTGCTGATCCTGATCCTGTTCCTCCTGTTCGTCGTGTTGATCTCGTCGTTTTGATTATCTAATATCCCCAAATAATCCCCATTATGATCCGTCCATTATGGTTGACATCCCTACTCTTAACAGCCGCCTCATGTTCATCAGCCGCCGCCTATTTCATCCTCAATTACCTATCTCCCCCTAGCCCGTTGCCCCGTCCACCCCCATCACCTTTATCCAATCTCCCTCCCGACCTTTTCTCTCGTATCCTATCCTATCTCGAGCCGCGTTCGTTAGCTCGCTCTGAGGCCACATCCTTCACCTTCTTTCGCGGTTCCCGTTCCCCAACGCATCGCCATTGGTCGACAATATACGCCCAGACCGGTCTAGGTCGTCTGTCCCGTTCCTGTAATGATCGCGATGCCCTGGTTGAGCTCCTTCATCTGCGATTCCCGTCCAAGGTCCCATTGGACAATCTCCGTTGCCGATCGTTCACCCCATTAATTCGCACATCTGTTGTTAGCGGTTTAGCATTGTCCCATGGAATCAATATCGAGTCGTTATCGTTGGAGATGCTGGAGGTCGCCGCCGTATTACTATTCGACTGTCTAATCGCCAAGGTCGTCGCTCACACAATCGTTCTCCCTCTCGTCACCGTCAACAGCTACGAATTCACGGTCCGAGCGGAATGGCGATTTCGCGGTAGTTTTCAAACAAATGATCATTTACCCAATATTGGGGACGAAGGTGTTCTGCGATATTTCGAGACGACGATCAAGGAAGCGGGTCCAGGGATTGCGATCGGGTTTTCTGAGCCCGGCTGTCAAGGATATGGGTATCTCCCAGGATTAGAGCCGCTCTCCTGTGCGATATTCAATCATATCGGTGTGATTTGTGAACGACGTACTCTCATGCAATCGCCAGTATTCCTGAACGGTGATGTTCTTGGCGCTGGCCATAACGATCGCCAGTTCTTCTTCACGTTGAATGGGGCGATGCTGCCCAATACCCAGGTCGATATTCCTGTTGGAATCGCGGCGCTGTCATTGCGGCCGTGTATTGGGTTCTTTAGCGGAAAGGTGGCGATCGCCGTTAATCTTGGATGGAGTCCATTTCGATATGAGGATGGGATTAGGGCCATGATGTGAACGTGATGATTATCCCCCTTTATCGTCATTCTCATCAAGCGTCCCTTGGGATCGGCCATTTCACTTTGAATGGAGCAGTCTTCAAGTTAACACAGTGGTGTCTTGTTTCGCCCGAACACATCATCTCTCTGGAATAAAATACCAAATACTTGAATACTGAGAGAGCGGAGCTTGATGTTGGGGGAGATGGGAAAATCCAGAACGATTTCAGAGTGAGATTACAAATTTGGTTTTGAGACGTTCAAATCCACTAACCGTTGAATGAAATCTATCGACCTCTCAATCGTAATATCCCATCTAGGATCAAAGCGTCCAACCGAAACATCGTCAAATCATCCTTAATGGCCTTGGGATTTTGATAATTCGTGAACACAATGACGAACTAACGTGTTTTATGGCTCAAAAAAAAAAGATCACTCAGGATCTCATGAAGGTGATTGTTGAAAAGGGCCAGAGATAAGGATCAGTCAGGTGAACCAAACCAATCACAATCATCACCCCCGTCAAATATGGCAATATTCCTTTCAACACCTTCTCAAACGAATCGGTGTTCGATCGACAAATCAACAAGTGTATTTGGTGCATTGAATATATCAAGTACTGGGCGTTCGCACGTTGACCGATGTCCGACTTCTTTTGCAACAACTCTATCAGGAACTGGTCCTTCGCCTTCATCCCAGACAGCGCGGGTTTCTTTTTTCGCCATGATCATGTGCGAGGGGTAACGGTGTTCAAGACTGTCTGGTACTACGCGTAGGTGTACACTACCACTACAGTACCGCCGATTACGAGAGTTGCGATGTGGGGACATGTACAGTACCACGCGCAGAAACATAAATAACGCCTGACGTCGCAGGGAGGCTGCGGTAAATAGGAGTAATGAGTAAAAACGATGATCACAGCGATTCAATATCACCGCAGGGAATGTCTTGAACCGCAGATAGTTGTAAATCGATCACAGAAGTTGTCTGGGTTTTGTCAGACTTGATAGTTCTCCTGAAATTTTTTGGTTCCAGTCAAAGTTTTTCAAAATATAAGACTGGGATTCAACATAGGGCATCAGCATAGGAGCGCCGACTCGGTCATGAGGCTGGTGAACAGCCCTACTCGCATCGTGTCTGATGTAAATCCAGTACTGTACATTCTCAGGTAGTTAGTGACTTGGCAAAACCACTGTCGGAATTCACTGCGATCGCCAAAAACTGGTTTGGTTTCGGCAACTGAGCAATGGGAGGTTGTGGAGCCGCTGGTGGAGGGGTTGGGATAGGGATTCGCACTTGGAGTTGGGATACCTCAGCCTGAATGCGGGCCAAAGTTGTGACAATGTCGGTAGGTTGTGGTGGTTTTGTAGGGTTTCCTGTAGCAGGTACTGATGGTTTTGTAGGGTTTCCTGTAGCAGGTACTGATGGTTTTGTAGGCTTTCAGAGACCTTCTGAATGATGAATTCATTTCCCTTTTGAATGATGCGTTCGATAATAACAGCCAATGCAGACCCCATGCTCGCAGTTCCGATTTCTAAGTTGCTCTGTGGAGCCGGTATGGTCACCGGCTCTGCTGCCATTGGTAACGGCCCGTTTGTTTTCGTGACCCGCGGAATCGACGAGTTCAAGCGATTCCATGTCACGATCCTTCAGTTTTGCGCCTAGAGAGGCATGACTGGCAGAAACGTTGGCGCCCAGACACGGTCGCTTGGCAGGTTTTTTTTAGTTTGAAATGAGCCTCAAAGCTCAAAATTCGGGAGAGATATACACTTGACGTGCGCGTAATTATCCAGTTTTGAGAAGGGAGATGGCGCTAAAAACAACCTTAATCCACGAACCTTTTTTCAACCGACTCTAACACCATTGCTGTTTTTGCAGGCATCTAAAAATCAATATTTGTTTCGTCAATATTAACAACATATCTTGGATCAACTCTCATCATCCGAATATGGTTGTTTACGACTTGCACAAAATCGCTCATTATTTCTGCTGTGGTGTTTTGAGCGTCGGTGAACAATCTGCAAACAAAACTGCAATTACGCTTCTTAATGTTAAATCTTGATTAAGCATGAATGTGGGTTCAAGTCTAATAATTCAAAATTGAGATTGCATAAAACACACTGTTTTTGGACATACATACCTTCTCAATTCGTGAAAAAGAGATGCGATTGTGACAGGCAAAAGACGCGCCCTTTGCAGTTTAAACAACGATTTCAACTGGTCGAACAAATCTTGTCTCTGGATTACATTCATTTTCAGGTTGGTATCGGCTCTAAGGTCACCGAACTATTTCTTCCACTACCGAAGCTGACAGGCCTCTATTCGCCAATGTCGAGCTGTGTTCTTGATATTGTTTGGAATAGAATCAGCATCAGTGATGATATGTTGCTTCTCAGCAATCGTGTATTGCACACCGACCACATGAGACAGCCGAAGCAAGCATAGGATTAAAAATTAACAGAGAACAAGTGTATCAAAAAGGCTACTTTGATGAATTATTTGGACGATTTTCGAAGCCCCGGATACAAAAAACTCGATCTAAACTTCTATATATTCTTTTTTTGGCATTTTTTCTACGTTTTGTTCTTGGCTAACCTGGCGTCTGTTAATAAAATGCCAAATTTAAAGAGGCTTGTAATATTACAATCGGCTAGAGATAGAGGTTGAAAACGGGAAAACGGCTGACCAACTTGGCGAGAATACGGCGGCGGAATTGGGTGGTCTGCAATAGCGTCAAATGGGGACGAACCAGATTCACCAGAAAGGCGAACTTGTTCTCCTCGCTGATCGTCCCCTGATAGATGCACAAGGCGGCTTGAACACAGTAATTGGCGTAGGGATCGCAAAGCAGGATGGCGATACGCGATGGACCGCCCTCGAAACACAGCTCTGCGATGATCTCGTCGAGCTGGTCCTCGTCGGCAATCTGCATGCACCGCTCAATCACGTTCGAGCTGATCTTCAACGTCGACAGGACGTATACCGACCCGAGCAGGCGCGATATCACCCGACGAATTACGTGGCGATCGGCGATGTTCAGACATCGTTGAAGGACGTAATTGCCACATCCGTCGGTGATCAACTCTTTGGTATTATCGGCCACCGCCTCCAACAATTGTTTCAGGGTCGATCCGCTGGCCGCATCGAGGCACTTCTGGTAGATGCAACAGCTGGTGCGATTGGTGCAGATCGTCAGGCAGAAACTGGCTATGATCCCGTAAACCCAGACGTAATCGTCGTGGTATTTGGCATTGAGGGCGATCATCCGCTGGACGCAATGACAACCGTTCACGTCCTGACATAACTCCAACACAATCGGGCGAAGTTCATCTGAGATGATCGCCGTCTCTTCTGGCGACGAGCACAGCTCGATGAGTTTCTGGACGACCCGCGTCCCGTGGGAATCAAACGATAAATACTGGAGCGATTGTCTGATCGACACGAGCAGTTCCAGTCGTTCGATGTGCGAACACTTTTCCAGCAGTTTTTGGACGAGGTAATTACCGCTGGGATCGGCCACAATCATGCCAATCGATTCCATCACTTCAGCGTAAATCACGTCGAATATGGGCCGGCCGCCGTCATCAAGACAGTCTTGCAGCATTCGACAGCCATTGTGTTGCCCCGATAGGATCAACACCCGTCCGAGTAGATCAGCACGAGAACGGCGACCTGAATGGCGAGCTGATGACGACCTATAGAGATCGGGACGGGAATTGGCCGCTCGAATCGGGGCGGTTTGGGGATCGGTCGATGGCGACCAGGTGATCAAGGCGTCGCTGCGAGAGAAGAACTGGATGGTGTTTCCAGGGGCAATGGGTAAGGCTAACTCGGGTGGACGACGACGTTGTGAGGAAGCAATATTGGACATATCGTCACGAACAATGTCAGGAAGATATCAGAATGACGATTGGGGATGACGATGAGGGTCACTGAATATAGAGTCGGGGGAGAATATTCGGCCGAACAATACACACACACGATCGGCCGTTTGGGTGTCCATATCTATTATAGAGGGGTCGGCCATTCAAACACCATTTTAATAAGGAATGTGGTGAGGAGATGAGGGGCTCTTTCACCACATGATATAGTGGTGTTGAGTTAATAACGAGAGGGGATTATGATGGTCGATGGAAGGGGATCCATCATCATCCACAATCACCACGAGATCATGGGCAGATGACGTTATCGGGCATTAACTCATATATTGGTCATAGATCAACTAAAGATGGCGATCATCACGGGTTAGACTTCCTTCGTTAGGTCCTTTCCGCCCCGCTTGTCTTCCTCGATTGTGATACCCTTTTCAGGCGGCAAATTGGATCAAATGAATCGCTTTGCTGTCTACCGATATGGTCGTAAATAACGGGCCAATCACGATGGTTGTGGTGTTTTGATTGCTGAAAGCTTAGAACGCCTTTTGGGAATGGCCAATCATCCTATTGTCGTAGTTAAATCGTCTTTATCGCCAATATTACCCAAACCATATTTCATAATATTCTCGAATTCTTGGCCTGTTTGTTCGCTTTCACTTGTTTGTTGCAATGTTCTGTCGCCCTTTAATCTGGATCGATTGCACTTTGGATCCATCGATATAGTACTTCTCCTCAATCTCCAGAATCCCCGGTTGAAGAATATTGAGAATTGTGGGAAACGACAGTTTTTGATCAGTTCATTGTGAAAAGGGGGTATTCGTGAAGGATTTCTGGTTTGCAAAAGGGTTCGTATCGATGACAACTTCAAACGATCGATCAGCATCACTTTCATCATGATGGCGTCGTCGAATGACATATTAACAGATATGCCCGGTCGAATACCTGAATAATCTGATCCGGAATGACTATCTGGGCTCAGTCCTCGAGGGTAAACCGTACCCCCAATATCGAACCATGTCTGAACTCGCTGCCATTGCGACACAACATTCTGTGATGCGATCCATTGGATGCGTATTGGGAACCCCTATCTTGATCGTGGCCATCGTGGACACGTTGAACCGGCACATCTCGTACTTACAATGATTCTTCCCGCACGTCGCAATGAGACGTTGTTTGACTTTACTAAAGAGGGCATTTTATTTGGGTCTCCTATTGTGATTGACCTTGGCCAGTCGATAATTGCATTTCCCGAACTTGTGCCTGATTCTGATGGTATTGATATCCAGAGCATGGCCAAGGTGTTCCGGTTGAGCCAGACCATCCGCTGGCCTGTTCGCAAATCGACGTCTGGTAGGTACGCTGCAGAAACTCGATGACAGTAAAGTGAATTTTATCCGACGCAAATCAGATTTCGTATTGTTTGTGGCTCGAATTTATTCAAAGCCCTCATCTGGACTTCTGTCGATCGCACTCAGGTTCAGCACCACTGTGCGACTTCATCTTTATAAATTAACAGGTATTCAACGACAACGTCGCACAATGATTGGGAACCTCAGGAGTCCAAATCAGTGAATTGAATGAGCTCTGGCAAAACACAATACGAAATCTGATTCGGGTCGACTCGCCATGAGCAATTAGGTGTCGTCGACTCGACTGAAGGCCTTTGATTGAGTCGATGTGACCATAGCTGTCTTCACACCTATCTATCTCGCATATAAGCAGCAATCATCATCGTCCTCGGTGACAGCTTGTTGAGCCTGTGTGAGCGATGATGCTATTCAGAGTGGAACACTTTGGCGGTGCTGTGGATATCAGATACCATCAGAATTGGCAAGAGTTGGCCAACGCCATCGCGACATTGTTGAGTGTAGTCCATTGCGGCCTCGTGCTCTGTGTCCACTCCACTGTGTCTTATGTACACTGTCAAGAAACCTGCGCAATGCTGTCATGGGCTGCGTCCCGTCCATACTGTACTGTAAAGAAATCTGCGCACTGCGGATTGTGGGCTGCGTCTGGGTTTTGCTCTCCCGCTATTGATCATTTTGTTAATTGGGAGTGGCGATATCGCATTGGTGCTGTAGCCGACAGACCTTCGATCGGGCACTGATGTCATTATATTCTGATCTGCCTCCTGCGGCAGGCGCCTCTGTTCCAGACCCATCTCCTCTGGCGCCGCTGCCCGATACCAGCAAACTTAACTCGCATCCGGGTCTGAAATAACTCAATTGTTCATTTGGGGATTGCATCGCCATTTGTTTCCGAACATTACGCTGACCTAGTTCGAACACGGTTGTTAGGATGGGCTGCTGCGGAGATCGCCACACCTCGCCTGTTAATTCCACAAACCCACATCGTCCGACAGAAGCCCAAGGCTGCACTCGAACCAGTTCTAAGGAAGAAACCCCTCATGATGAAGCCGGGGAGACCGACACCACCTATCGCGAACGTGGTTGTGCCGGCGACCGAGGAGCGAGAAGACGATAATCGCTACGGCAGCTTTGATGATGACTCCATATTCGTTGAATATGACCCAGTCACTCCAAACGAATACCTGGAGTTGTGTCGAGAACGCCGCGCAGAACGCGAACGAATGCAACGCGAACGCGAACGTCAGGAATTCTTACGACAATCGGAGGCACAATCCAAAGAACCGGAGCCGATGGATCTGAAGATGTCCGGGGAAGATGCCTACATGCGACGGATTCGCATGAGTGGACTGGCACCAGCTCCTGATGCAATCAAACCGACCGAACCGGCCTCGAGAACCAGATCCCCATCTCCTGAACCTCTTCCGCCCCCATCTTCGTCATCTGAGCCCATTGCGAAACAAAGTGTCGCACAAAGATTAATGTACGAATATTCTTGTGCTTGTTTCTCTGTTTTCTTGGTTTTCGTTGATTTTGAATCTTGACTTATAATCCAATGTGTCTCCAATTCAAGTGTTTCATTAGGGCTAAGATGGGTTGGTCGAATGGGCAGGGCCTTGGGGCTCAAAGTCAGGGAATCAAACATGCTTTGGTGGCTACTAAATGTGTTAATGGGCATGTCGTGGTCATTGAACCGGCCTCGAAACGCAAGAAGCAGAAAGTTGTTGCCGAAGAAGAGGACGGTGTTGTCCTACTGGAAAACATGGTCGGCAAAGGCGAGGTTGATGGCGAACTGGAGCGTGAAACAGCTGAGGAATGCTCGCGGTTTGGCCTTGTCCGCAAATGTATCGTCCGGGAACTTGAGAGCGGCGTGCGGATTTTCGTACATTTTGACAACATGACCGCCGTCAAGGCGGCAATTGAAGGACTTAATGGAAGGACGTTTGCCGGCAGAAAGGTTCGCGCTACATCCTACGATTTGCCCTCGTTTATTGAGAGAACATACGATCTTTGATACGAGAACTTTAATATATTCTGAATCATTACCCCCTAATGAACTGAACCAATGGCAGTGGTCGTCGCTGTTGGGTCTATTTGACAAATCGTTTGATATTCTGACGGAGACAAACGGCGACAATTGACGAATCCTGTATCCAATCGACCATAATGATGTTAAGTGGTGGCCAATCGTTCACCCATTCTATCAGTGATTGTGATATATTGCTGGCCAGCTGATGGAGTGTTTGAGGGCCACGACCATCAGACAATACGCCATTATAGATCATGGCCATATCGGCCGTACACACACCCTGCAGAACAAACAACCGATCGGGGTCGCGATGGGCCACGAACCGGTCCAAGAGCGGGCGAAGGCGGTCGGCATTGGGAACATTAGCCCAGGGCGATTGCAGAGTACGGTGTCGTGACCAGATCCATGGTCTCATGGCGATATCGCTATCGGATCCGCTCAATACAATCAGGCGATATCCCATACGCCACATCTCGTCTAGATTCACCCGCTTCGATGATATATTCGATCGTAGCGCCATCTGGTTGGGGAATGTCTCCTGAAGATGATCGTATAGTGCCGAGCGTCGTTGGGAATCGATATCGATCTCGTGTTGAATATCGACAACCACCACTTCGTGAGCGCTTTCGGCTAGGAATCGCTGCAGATCGGCGACGACGTCGACGAACTTGACGGAGAGCAGTCCATGGACCATATAGAGATCGTGAAGTGGTGTTGATGGGCGAATCGGTGGAGACGCTAACGAACCGACAGTGATGCGAAGATCGAGATAACGAACACCATGACGAAGTTGGTCGATGATCGAGTGACCTTGAGCTGTTGCCCATCGTGCCGCCACCTGCTTGGCCATATTGCCCACGATCGGGACCGACCCGATCTTGTTGAGCCAGGTCATCCCCTCGGCGGCGACGGGCGCCTCGGCCGTGATCCCGGCCGTTGCCGCGTCGTGCGCCCCGGGAATGGTCAACTGGTTCAGGGGAACGGCGCCAATACCATGGCGTAGGTCCCACATCCAGGTCGATGGCCATATATCAGGACGCCGCCCATTCATCACTCTCACCCGCCCGTCAATAACCCAAGCGACAACGATATCATTACCGCCTTCATCGACTTTCATTAAGATCGGTGTCGAGAGCGCATCGATGTTTTGCGATGTCGATTGCGGCGCCAACCAAACCCCATTGAACACTGAATAATCCAGTCCTGTCGTGAACGCGTTCTGAAAAACGGCTAAAACCCGCGAACCGATTCTCAGAATCGCCATCGTCGCCTTGGTTTTCAACTCGGTTTTAGATTCGGAATGCGTTGTGAGGTGAATAACGACAAGATCATGTCGAGGGAACAAAACATTGACCTGTTCGGCGTTGACTTCAATGGCGGGATCAGCTCCAGCTTTGTACTTCGATCGCTTGACCGACCGCCAAACGCCATCGGAATACTTTGCGACCTGGACGCGACCGGAATCCTTCAGCCTATACGCGATCCAGACGGATTCGTTGACGGTTCGCTGAGCCACGATGGTATTGGACACCGCCTTTGGCAGCGTGGCGATCGACATAGTCGACCAGAACCTGGTCAAATTCGACCAGGAGAGCATCTGAAGTAATCCATCCACTCCTGGGCGAATAATATACAGAATCTCTTTCTGATCGGAAAATACTGGGTCGTCGGATATGATGGTCAAAGAGATATTATTGGGAACAATGGAAACGGTGCGGAATTGTTGGTGTCGGTCAAAGCGGATGATGTTGGAGCCGATCAGGACTAAATGAGATTGGCCCAGGTTCGTTATGGAATTGGTTAAGATTGTGGTGGGAATCGACTGGGAAAAATGCAGATTCGGTTGCGATGTGGATCCGGTGAATAAGGCCGGTGAGGAATGGAGACCGGAACAATGGGCCAAAGCGCGATCACAAAGGGATTCATCGCAGACCGCATCGTACCGATCACATCCAATCCGTTCGGTGCAGGATTGGCGCTGATCGAAACACGATCGGCACTGGGGTGATAGGGCCGATGGCGATGAACGATTGAGATAGATATTGATAGCGGTGTTGGCGTCGTGGATATTACAACATGGGGATTGAGTTGTGATCTGAATATGGATCATCGTTGTCCACACAATAACACCGATCGCCCCCATCATCGTCCCGTTTTTGTTTATTCCTCAGCTCAATCCGGTTTCCGATATAATAAGAACATAACAATACGAACGGACAAAACTGGATATTTAAGTTCATCCGAATCGCGGTGTTTGCTGTTTTATGAAAGGGATATTGTCTCCTTGTCAAAATGTTCAAGGAATATCAATCGCCCAGTGGATTTCATGAGATTATTAGCGATTGAGGGAATCTATCTAGTGCCGATATCCCAATGTGACAATACTATGATAGGTCTGATTGTTCCCGACCTATGATATGATTATCGGTGGGTAATTCACCCCCCGTTGGTTTCATATCCCATGATAACCCCATATCTCTCCTTTAACTGCCGACCTAAAGATCATCTTAATTGATCGTTTGGTTCTCCAATCTACCGGAACCGCTCTCGTAAAACAACTGGTATCTGAAAGGCCCGTTATTGTATTTATTGCTCCCTTACCCCTTCCATTGATATCGCCATATCTGCTGTTGCCGAATCATTGGTCACGCCTGAGAATCTCGCCTAGAAAACCGACGAGCTTTGTATTGATCTGATTGTTCAATGCGACGACACTCATCATGGAGAGTCTTCTCGAGATCGTAGAGCTCAATAACTACTTGTCGTAGCGATTCATCCCAATAGGTGCACGCTCGTATCTCGACCAGCTTTCGCTGTAGCAAACGGTGAACGCCCCGAAATACTTCCAATATATCGACATCGTCCACCATGGTCTGTTCAGAAATGAAGAGTGGTGTCATTTCATAACACATCTCGAATACTCTCGAACTATTCACGGTTCCGATACTCTATGAACTCTAATCCAATCATGGCGTGTTGTAAGTTTAGTTCAGTCGGATTTACCGACAGTGATGGGTTTGAATGGGTTTATTCATCAACCAGGGCGTATCATCTCGATTCTCATACACTATGTGTTCCTGTTCTGATTGTTGATGGGCAATCTGAATTGGTGATTCCTACAGGACTGTAATCGGGGTTGGATCAGTATCCAGATAGGAATCGTTCTAGAAACACAAGAGGTGCTCAACGCGTTCCAGTGACTCATTACGAGTTGAATAGTTTGGAAAACTTGGCGTTAATCAACAGATCTCCCATGAACAGAAGGAATCATCACAGACGGTTTCATTCTCAGTCAAGAAATAATCAACTATATGTTGGGATTGCCCCAGATATCGATTTCATATGGGGTGGATATTGCCCCCCCAATACGAATCCATAACTGGCTGGATATTTCCACCAACGAAATCTTTTGTTCCGGGGTTAAGGAAGATGGTACCACACTAATATCTGATTCGCCATGAGATGACATGCGTCTCTTAATGAAAAGATTGTCATTCTATTATTTCCCAAAAATGACGTTGAGTTTACGGTCGTTTGTGCTGTTGTGTTGCCTGGCCGTTGGGTCCTCGTTTACGACAACCATCCGAACCGATCCACCTCGCCGTATTCCACCGCCTCGGATGACCACCGAGACACAGACAACATCGCAAGCGACGACAGATCCGCCTCCACGTATTATCCCATCGCCGACATCGCGAATAATGACGACAACTCAACAGACGGATCCGCCTATGCGTGTGACGCCGCCGCCAATGACCACCGAACTGCAGATAACGTCTCGGGCACCAACGACATTGCGGGCGACAACAACTCGACCACCGACAACTCGTCCTGTCACGACCTCAGCTGTTCCATCGCAATGCCCAATACCGTTAAGCTCTCAGCAATCCTGTACGGATTCGGTGCAGAACTGCAATAGCGGTGTCGCCTATCATAAATGTAATTCTAATGATCAACAGCACCGTTGCGTTATGGTTTGTGAGCGTTGATTCAATCCGGTGCCCAGCGATGATCTAATGATTTGGGGGTTTACAGACCGGCGATCCTCATATCGACACGTTCGAGGGATGTAAATGGCATCATATGGGGTCAGGTTGGCATACAGTAGCGGCCAATAGACGATTCGCTGCCCTTAGTCATCAATCATTCTGCACCAACAAGCGCTTTGTTGATAGCTATCAATGTCCTGGACGGTCTAAGCCTTGCCAATTCATGAGACCCGATTCTGTATCGTGCGAGGTCGAATCAAAGCTGATTGTCTTCAATGATCAGGTACTAGATCGACGGGTTTTATTGGACTCCCAATGATTAGAGGATGTGGTTGTTTGACGTACGGCTCTGCTGGTGCAGATGTCGGACCGACTTGATCATTGCAACACCGATTACGCCTGTACGAGTCAATGCAACTACGACGACCCGTTGACGATGAACAACGCCGCCCAGATGTTCGGCGTCACGTGCTCGTCCACGAGCTGCGTCGTGACGCGATTTGACTGGGATACGAATCGGACAGTGACATTGCCGCCGGCGACAACCACTCCAGTGCAGATCGGGCGAGGAGGTCGATCAGTTCTGTTGCAGAAAAAGGGGACGGGTGTAGTGCTCTCATTATCAGAGAAAGGTTGCAAAGACACAACGTTCTGGTATCAGAGTTTTTTTTTTCAAATTGATATCGACACGTCGTGTGTTGCCGATCGTAGCGCCGCTATTGGTAAAACACCATCACACGTGCTGAGCCCAGTCTATGATCGAACCTTCGGGCTGTGCGGGAACCTGAACACAAATGGGACAACCATGAAGGGATTCCGACACATGCATGAGTATAGTTCGGGAGGTAAACGGCGTATGAGTCATCCAAAGCGATGCAATCAGAAGGACTGGAATGAGTTCTATAATATGAACGATTGGGTTGGATATACTCGTCAAGGATTCTGTGGAGAACAGATCGCTGTTGATTCAGACACAATTGCAGCCGCATTGGCAGCTGTGATTCGCTCTGATCGAATCTGTAATCTGTTCGCGCCTGAAGGTGCTCGTATCCCTTCATCAGCCGCTGGTAGATGGCAAGTGTTCAAAGCGCTAGCGGACGATACAGCGGCACCTTCATCGCCCGCTCCAGTTCTATCATGCTCAACTCTCGAGCTGTTCTTCGACTCGCTGGCGCTGTGTGAAAGGGAATTGCTCGACCCATTAGCAATGACTGAGGATGAGTTAGAAGCAAGAGAGAACGCCTTGCAGATGTGTTTATACGACTCGTGCACTTCAGCGAATCCAAAGATCGCGCTATCGAACACGGTAAGTTTCCGAGACGATATGCAGAATACCTCATGGCTATTAGAGGAGATACTACTCGTGGCCGCAATTGCTGCTGCTGGCGTCGTCGCAGCTCTGGTCGTTGGCGTCTTGATTTATCGACGTCGTATGCAGCAGGAACATCGACAGGCGTTGATCAAATTTACAAGTGAATTTGATCGGCAAAACCGATTCGATATTCAACTCTGATCTGGACTAACATATCGCTGTCAAACGAGTTGCAATCACTACAATAACAGTTGTTGTGAAAATGCATTTGAATTATTGTCCGATATGTATAACAAATGATAACATTGGTAGTAATGTCTATGTTGCCGGCAACAAATTCTCATGAAGAAATACGCAAACCCACGAACTCAGGACGGAATTGTGCTGCTCTGGCATATGATAGCGAACCAATCTGGTTCCGGATCGAGGATTGTGACGCCGAACAGGTCGGTCAGGTGACAAAGCACTGTGTGGTAGACTGGCAAAACAATTGCATCAAATCTCGCAACGTGTGGTCAATCGCGCTGTTGAAGTCGGATTGAACCGCCAGACAATGCTCCCAGGTTGACCCTGCCACGACCGTTCTCGCATATCGGTATTCGTGCCTACACAGTGTCTTGAGCGCCCTAACGAAACGCGCAATTGAGGTGTTGTCAATGAAACTGAATGAATGGTATGGCGGCCTGATCAGCAGGGATTGCTTTGATCCACATATCGGCCTGATCATCAGGGATTGCTTGATCCACATATCGGCCTGATCATCAGGGATTGCTTGATCCACATATCGGCCTGATCATCAGGGATTGCTTGATCCACATATCGGCCTGATCATCAGGGATTGCTTGATCCACATATCGGCCTGATCATCAGGGATTGCTTGATCCACATATCAACAACACGATAACGATATGATTATGGAGTGGATTATGGTGAAGTGGTTCAATGAGTAAAGTGATGTTACTGTTGTTGTTACACTGTCAAGCACGTACTGTACCTGCGACACCACAGCAGGTAGTGTGTACAGCCCATACACACTACACACGACCCTGGTCGACGACCCATTCCCCCCTCGTCACCAACACCACAGGGTGTATCGGTAATGTGGTTGTGCGGAACCCCATCTGTAAGTGGAGACCTTAGTCAGTTAAGGAGGTCATGTCCACGAGTCCACGACGAGTCCACTCCAATCAGGTACAGTCAATCTGTTCTCGACTTTATTTAACTCGTTTTGTTCTGATTTGCTTTGGCGGCGCACGAAGTCGCTGTTTGAGGCTCAGAATTTGACCGGGACAGAATGATCGTCCCGAATGAGGACGTGGACGACGCAATGATTCACCCCATGGGTTCTCCTCTTGTGGATCGGATGCCCGTTATGGCGAGAAGGCAAAGTATACGAGAAATTTTGTATTATTTCTCTGCCAAGCCGGTTACCGCAATCCCAACCGTCGCCAAACTCGACCTTGATGATTGGCCATCTGGCGAAATCAGCGTGATGTGGGTACAAATCGTATCGGATGCCTTCGGATCGCCAATCTCGGTTCCGGTTATGTTGGCGAAAGGCTCGACGCCCGGCAAAGTCGTCGGTCTGACTGCCGCCCTCCACGGGAATGAGGTTTCTGGGATTCCAACCATCCAGAAAATTTTCCATGACCTGGCTCCTCATATCTGCAATCTGAAAGGTGCTGTAGTGGCTGTTCCGTGCTGTAATCAGTTCGGGTTCGAAAACACAACCCGATTTTACCAGGTTGTGGCGCTGATTTGACGAGTTTCACTTCGATTTAACCTCCGTGTCAGGATGGTGCGGATCTGAACAGATGTTTCGGAAGCGCATTCAAGCCAGGGAACGAAATCAACATCGCTACAAGGAGCCAACAATTTTGTAAAAACCTGTTCGAACGTGTTCTCGTCAATTGCAACGTCCTCATGGATCTACACACTGCGTCTTTTGGTCGCCATAATTCCTTTGTGAGCTGTTTGTTGCCTCTTTTCGAATTTGTCTTACCTTGGATATTTTAGTATGTGCGTGCCGACATTCGCTATCCCTTTATAAGCAGGTTGGCTCGATTAATTCAACCACAAATAATCGTACACAATGTCGGTGAATCCTCTTTTATATGTCGGATTTCTGATATCGTTTTCAGGTGGGAACCGGTGGTGACGGAGGTGCTGGGACGCTGCGTGCTGCAGCTTGTGCCAGAGGCATTGACGCGATTACAATTGAAATTGGTGATTCAACAAGTTTTAATCGTGCTCTAATCGGGATGACATACGCTGGAATTGCAAGAGTTCTCGATGATATAGGTCTTATTGAAGTTCCGGAATTTCGCCAGTTGGATGTGACACGACCGCCAACCATTGTCTGTAGTCATTCCTATTGGATGCAGACTGATTGTGGAGGTGTTCTTGATGTATCACCCAGCTGTGCTGAAATAGTTCGGAAGGGCCAGTTCCTGGCTTCCGTCGTGGATATATTCGGGTTTGTGATTACGAAATATGTCGCCCCAGAAGATGGAGTCGTTATCGGAAAGTCGACAAATCCAGCAAACGTGCAGGGTGACCGAATTGTACATCTGGGGATAATCGCTGGAACAGATATGCTAAATGCTGATGGGACTTTTAAGTCTGACGTTAGCATAACTTCCAAATTCGGTGCGATTTCAACAGATTAACTTTCGTCACTGATCGTAAAACTAATAATTGTGTGGATATCTTCCACTGCCCGAAATGCTTTTATAATCTATCTTGATAAAAATCATTGACAAAAGACATTGTTTTCATGGAACAGCCTTTGGAAATCTGAATGTCCATATCAAAAGCAAGGCTATGCAGTGGTCAAATTAGCAATGATTACTGACTCATCATGAAAATTCAGATCGGGTGCGATAGATCCTCCCTGGTTTGAGCAGATAGGTCCTCAATGATGACCAACTCCCTCATTTTCAATATGTAAATGCAATATCAAATAACGAGCCCTTTATCGTCTTATGATTAAAGCCAACTTATGTCCGGCTAAAGCAGAGTCATTTGTGGTCG
This sequence comes from Spongospora subterranea, assembly GCA_900404475.1. Taxonomy (NCBI): domain Eukaryota; phylum Endomyxa; class Phytomyxea; order Plasmodiophorida; family Plasmodiophoridae; genus Spongospora; species Spongospora subterranea. The sequence continues at coordinate 12,287 of OUQQ01000153.1, read as the reverse complement.
GAATGAGCGGTAAGAAAACCAGCAAATACACACGCGGAAAGATAACCGGATTATCGCTGGTCAACGTGCTCAAAACCTCATACTGAGTCATTCGGAAGGGTACCATGATGCAGCTTTGAACTCAGATGTGGCCAAACTCCAACATTATGACCAGTTTCGTTTTGAGTTCGGAGCCTAGGCACAACCCCAAACATACGTATCGACCCACCGCGGCCATGAACATGTGTTGACACCTGAATTGTCATCCTAACGCTTGCTACACAATTGCCCGACGTCTTTCAGCGTCTCGGCCTCCGTCGTCATAACGTGGCTGTAGATGGCGTAATTATTGTCATGTTGAACTGAAGTGTGCCGTATTGTATAAGGGAGTGAAGTGCCATCGATTGTTCTTCTATTGTGACAGCGTGCGTAATACAGGAGAACAATAAGAATGCGATTCAAAGCGGAAACCGATGTTGACCGAGCGTATGGTTCTCTTGGAAGACGAGAAGATGAAAACATGAACAGGTTGATAAAATAAATTTTATTGTTTTTGTTTTTTAGAAGCGCGACCTTCGCCCCCACGCCTTGCACCGCCACGACCTCGTTGTCCACCTCTTCCACGACTTCCCCCATCTCCTCGTTTTCCCCGATATTCTTCCATTTCCCGAAGGTCCTATAAAAGCGACTCCTTAGCCATATCAATATTGAATACATCAACGCCCATCAATACCATTTGAGCAATGCGTTGTGCTTCTGTAACACGCTGGAACAAGACCATCACCTCTTCTTGTTCAGCATCGTATTCCTTCATCTTGAATCCAATTACTAGAAAATTGACCTCAATACCGGCTTTGGGCGTGATTTACAGACCCATTACGTTCTTCAATTCGTTGAAACAATTCAACATCGTATTGAGTGACGAATGTGACCGAGGTTCCGGATCGACCAGCGCGTGCTGTCCTTCCAACCCGATGGATATAATCCTTAGAATGAGTCGGGATGTCGAAATTGATTACGCAATCAACGCTGGGGATATCTAACCCTCTGTAAAGTCACCTCTGTCAGCAGAATGCGATGGAGCAGCACCGAAATTACAATGCCGTTCAATTATAACGCCATTCACAGCAAATTGTAACCGCCAAGCAGCAATGATCCCAAACAAAGAAACAGTCACAATCAAAATTCGCACGAACCTTGAAGCGACGTCGGTGGCGACCAATATCTTCCTATCTCCAGATTTGAATTTGTTCAGAGCGCCAAGACGTTTGGGCTGGGTCATCTGACCATGGAGAGGGACAGCTGGGAACCCGAGGGCACGCAACAGGAACGCCACTCGTGCTGTGGCGCGAACGGTATCAGTGAAAATGATGACGGAACCGCCAGTGAAATCGTTGAGCGTGTAGACCAGATACAAGTCTTTGTGCTTGGCCGGAATGAACTTATACTGAACGACACAAATGGTGATCAGTAAACTAACACAGTAAAGGTCGGACGACGAAAGACAAACACAGATAAACAACTGTCAACAGCAATAAAACACAACGGATCATCCACAACGTTAACAACAACAGCATAAACATCCAAAAAGGGATTCAAGTGGGGTTATTTTGTGCTCCCCTGATTTTCATAGCTACAATACCTGTTGAACAAGACCGGAAACAGTCTGGTATTTGTTGGATACAGACACTTTGATGGGATTAGACAAGGACGCGCGCTGGAGTTTGGCGACTCGAGAAGTCATGGTCGCAGAGAACAGCATCGTAGTGCGGGACTTGGGAATAACACCCAGCAGTGTATCGATCTCAGACTCGAAATCCATATTCAAGAGACGATCGGCTTCGTCGAGAACTAGAAACTGTCACATGATCGATGTCAATCAGCAGATGCCAAACCAAAATGTCGCCAAACGAGATAACATTTTGAGAAAGTCGTGAAATTACCTTGAGGTTGGAGAGACTAAATCCTTTTGTGTTTTGAAGATGATCTACAAGACGACCAGGAGTAGCAACCACGATGTGAGGGTTCCTGATGCAAATCGAAGATGAGCAAACCAGCGCCGACGTACAGACACTATGTTTTGTGAAAATGCGAATGATAATGGGTGGGATTGTGACAATTCAATCGTGAAAGTTTGACCAAGGTCGTGAAAAGCATTTGAAAAAGGAACGAACTCTATCAAATGTAATTTGTGTCAAGCACCTCGATAAGCCGATTGCTTGCTGCATCATATCAATCCCTCCTACAAGGCAGACCGCCTTGACGCCAAACGAGCTGCCCAACGCCTCAAACTGCTCCTGTATTTGGAACCTAAATACACTCACGTCAACATTCGGACTCATGAAATCAGGAAACACATTGAAGACACCAATATTTGAACCCGAAAACGTCATAATAGAATTAGAATAGGTGTAGTGATTTGAGGTCATCATAGGCAACATGATTATTGAGCAGTTGGTTTACTGCCTACTGCCTCATGATGAACAGCTTTTCTTACGCTAGTTCTCGCGTTGGAGCCAAAATCAGGGCGAACATCTTCTGCGGGTTATCCAACAGGCGCTGCAAAACCGGGATGGCAAAAGCGGCCGTTTTGCCCGATCCAGTTTCGGCCAGACCGATAATGTCGCGACCTGCAAGACCATGAGGAATTGCCTCACATTGGATCGCTGTTGGTTTAGTGAAGCCCAAAGCATTGCACGATTCTACTATTTGCTCGCAAACGCCTAAACTAGCAAAAGTGGCGTCCGGCGAGGTGGTATCCTCGTTCGGCGAATCTGGAACACCTGGCATTTTGTAAGTTTGAGGAGACTCCAGATCAGGGCTGGACCGACGGACTCCGTGGCGCAATTTCTTGGCAGGTCTGTGGTGTGCAGTACCCCTCTCAGAATCGACAACTTTTTGAATGAGCTGGTCGCGAAATACGTCAATTGTACAAGATGCAGAGTATACGCTATTAGCGGTCTGCCGAGAAGTCCCATTTGTTCCGTGTAACAATGAAGGCGGATATGTATTATTTTGTTAAAATGGCGGGAAACCCATGAGTGTGTTCACAATGGGCATCCGGCGCATAGCAGATGGTCAACTATCTATAACATACTTTTTGTTATCGGTTCAAACATAATGTCAAACAGTACTGAAATACTCTCTCGGTCTGACAAAGTGTGTTTTTGAGTCTAATGTACACCCTGCTCGTCGATAGCAGAATGGCCAATGAATGTTTAGGCCACACTGCGAGACTGAGGGTCATGGCTATTTCGGGCCAATGTGACTGCAATGCCACCGTCCAGGACTCCACGAGCGAGGTCAAAAGAAAGCGCGTCAAACGACTGGGCAAAATGGGAACTGCGCGACTGAGGGTCATGTCTCCTTCGACGGTCCATGGGGTCATGGGAAAGGGCAAGGAATAGCCTCATTCCCCTGACTCGGGCATTCTGCGAACAGCTCCTTGCCCGATTTTCAATCAGGATAATCATGGGGTGTTGCTTCAGTGCTCCGTCTACTGGATCCGTGAAGTAAGCGTTGCACGGGAAAATACTGAATCTTGGCTCTGAACGTATTCTGCTTTCGTAGCATTATCACCAAATTCGGCAAGTACCAGCGTACTGATCAACCGGGTCTTAAGCTTGTCTCTTGCTGCACGGGATCTTGTGTCGCTGGAAATGTATCATTGCGTCTGCAAGCGCTGCAGGTTCTATGCGAGACCAAGACCAAAGATAACGGTTAGTTTTGCAAAATTGTTATCACCTCAAGGTCTCAAAATCAATCCAGTCTTTATTCACGTCGAAGTCTCCATCCAATATCAAGTCATTGATCCCACCAAGGTTTACACTGTAGTGTACTTCCTGGTTACATCTTCTGAATTGTCTTTCAGTTCTTTTACCGTCTCACTTATCCTGAATCGCAAATGCAGTCTTGTAAGCTGCATTGCCAGAACCTGTAAATTTTTTGGTCACTGGTGTTGCTTATAGACGTTTTCGATGTGATTCGAGCACTTGTACCGAGGATTGAACTCGACGACGTTTTCATCACGAAAGACGAGGTTTGTTCCCTCAAAATGACAACTCGTATACGGAGCTAATGAAATTCCTAAGATTGCGCATGCCATTCAAGCTCAGCTTTCTGTCCCGATGCGCGAATTCGGCATTGAAATCGTGTCGAGTCCTGTAACCGATATTGATCCCGATAAACACGTGAAGGCTGCCATGAATGAAGTACGGTTTTCGGTTGCCATGCTTTCTCTCAGCAGTGATGTTGACTCTCTGATTGGGGTATAGATTGTTCGTACCGATAGGTTGAAGCAGGCTGCTGAGAACGAAGGTGAAGCCCTTCGCATCCGAACTGTGAAGGCAGCTGAGGCAGACGCCGAAAGGGTAAGGCTTCAGTGGATGATGTGAAAAACGCCCTAAGTCTGTTTTAGATCCGTATCCAAGCTGCTGCTGAAGCAGAAAGCACATACCTTCAAGGCGAAGGGATGGCCCGGCAGCGTTAGTGTATAATTGTCGAATGTTGAGCCAATTTTGATGGGGGTAATTACAGGACATGCTATCATTAGCGGTATGCGTAAGGATGTTGTTGAGTTCTCAAACGACGTCAACGCGATTTCACCACAGACCGTCATCGAAATTGTGTTAGCGACTCAGTAAGATGATTCACTGGTGTCTTAACGTCACTTGCGTTGACACCGAATAGGTATTTCAATACCATGCGTGACTTGGGAACCCATTCAAATTCAACTACCGTATTTGTTCCATCTACCCCTTCCGCCATCCATGATCTCACCTCACAAATTCGTAATGGTTTTATGCAAGCTGATGCGTTATCGACCTCCAAATCATCCAAACAAGTGTTTGACAATCGCAGCGAATTATAAACTCCTTTCTGTTTTAAAAAAATTGATTGCGTTCTCAGTTGTGTGCACCTAATTGTCAACCAGTAACAGCCAAACGAATCAACTCAGACAATGCTGCCAACATTTACTAAGAATAAAATCAAGACACCGGGTCCTGACGACAGGCAATAGTGGCAAATAAATATCTAACAAACTTGGAAGGTAGATAACGACTGGAATCATTGATTAACAGACGATGGTACTGGCACGACCGTGAACAGGAGGAGCCGCTGCCGCCAAAGAAATTCGTCGCAGCCGAGTGTGGCTCTTGGTGCGTAAACGTCCCGCAGCGACACTTGGCGTGACTATAACTGGCGAAGCTACTTCGAACGAAGCGAATCGAACCTTTTTTACTCGGATGACCGGCGCCGATAGTCGTTGACTTGGGCTTGATCTTACTGCAATGTCAACAGGTGGCGCCGCAACAATACGTTTTTTCGCTGATGACACAGCAGCGGAGAGTTCAGAGAAGTTAACATCGAGATCGTCACGAAACCGCGAACATAGATCTCCGACTCGAATACATTCAGCGACCGTAGTTCTGAGATCAACGTCAGATGACGCCTTTAGGACATCGTAAAGGCATGTATTCACGCAGGACTTGACCAATATGGCGAATCGTGTACGGAATCTGTCAAGAAGATAAGAATTAAAGGTGGATTGGCGTTTTGCACTTTCGTAGATTATGCTAAAATGCTCTAAGTCGTGATCTGATTCATGCTTCCAGGCGTCTTTTTTGCAAAGATTGAAGGCTTCGACTTCCAGCTCTGTTACAGTCAAGCTTTTAGATGAGCACCGCTCGCACACTCGCTGAGGAAGATCCGGGTTGTATCCTAGCTGAGGTAGCCACGACGTATACGGGGAACATTCACCGCACAATAAAATCCCACACGATCTGCAGTGATGGCGTCGGTTAAATGTGGTAAATGCAGTTGAGCACAGCGAGCAGCTATCAGAAACAGAGTCACGGTCCCATTGCACCAAAATTTGATCTGCTTCGCTTGAATAGGCCTACAAACTTGGGTTGAGAGATTTATCAGGAACAAAGATTATCATTAATGAACGACAATCCTAGTACCAAAGAAGACAAACCTGTCCCATTATTGTTATTTGTCGAGATGGTTTTGTTTGCCTGTTGGAGGTAGTGCGTCAGGAAAAAAATGCCGTGTGGTAAAAAAGAGATGGACGACGTGTCGCGAAGCCGACGTACGTGCGAGCCTACGTGCACCTTGGCCGGGATGTGGCGGCTACGTCCCTGAAGCTGAATCGAGACTTAACTCAATAATTGAGAAGATATAACAAACAGAGGGAACAGGTAACCTTAATCAGAGACCCAAATCGGATCAGTGCGTCACGTTAGGACTCGTAACGGTCACAGGGTCAGCAGCGAAACGAAGGTACAGGCCTTAGCCTAGAGGAGGTCACGCTGAAGTAATGTCACAGGGTTGACAGCGATCGGAACGAACCTTCCAGATGTCGGTAATGGCGAGAGAGCGCGCGGGAAACGATTTGTCGCCGAACGCCAATCCTCTAGCCAATAACGCTGCGCCTTATGGGCCTGGCGGGGTTATCGCGCTGGCTTACGCCGTGAGTTAAGACACTGAGTGAGTCACTGGAGATGGCGCTATTTCCAGTCGCAGCCGGGCCAAGTTTAATTGCGGAAACTCACGTCGCCAGTACACGTGCACCACGACCAAGTAAACGATGCGCCGTGTATCCAACTTTTACCACTGTGTTGGCGGCAAAACTGCCGCCGATCATGCCAACTCAATATCCGATTCCTCACCATGTGACTCACGAACCACCAAGTGGGGTTGGTTGGATCGACCTGACTTTCTCGGTGACGTAGATTTCTGCAATATCAATGCTCAAGTACTTTTGTCGCGGCAGCCTGAAATAAAGCGAAATCTTAGTCACCGATTGACTTTATTTATTCAGAAAATTCGCGTTAACTGCCAGACAGTTGCACTTTCTAGCAATTGAGATTTTGCAACGACATCACAGCCAAACCGGTCTCATAATTCGTTTTGAGACCGCGACATTTCATGTTCGTTTACTCAGTTTATTGCGCGCACGGCACTGTGATTTTCCATTCACTCTGTGTGTTTTTTCAGAAATATATTGTACTTGTCGCGAACGACTGCCGGACTTCGAGAGAATAAGAATTCTAAAAAAAGGTAGACGTGGAATTCCGTCGGAAAACTGTGTTTCCTATGCATCGAAAACGCTCTGCGATAGAATTAATAGACTTTAATAAGAATTGATCAGGGAGCAGCAACTCCACTAAGAGCAGTGTGAGCTCGGCGTGAAGGATTATAGTTCAGCAATTTTTGGATTAAATCAACATGAGTCAACAGCATTCTTCTGCAGCAATAACGACGTAGATTTAGCGTATCCAGCGCTTCACTGAATTGGCAATAACACCATTGGCACCAAGAAAATGAACTCGAACGTGGTGGGCTTACCCTGGTGTGTATTCTCCGAGTTGCAGATTCAGGTACTTCTCCCATTTATTGCCGATGACCTTGCCACAAGTGAAGCATCGCACCGGGATGATCATTTATTCCGATTGAGGCGACCAGTTGCCGTTCTGTTGCCAAAACCAGCAATGGTTCAAGTCCGCTGCGCATGAATCATAACTGCGCGGCCTCTTTCGAAGGCGAATTAAGATTGGTGTAAACTGTCTTCAGCATGTTTGCAGATGTCCTCAGTTATTCACCACCTAACTTTTATCTTCGGTGAAACGATGTGTATGTCTTGGTAATCTGTTGACATCTGGCACATACTACCAGTACTCAAAATTGTTTTTGTCTGTTCCAGGAAACTTGTTGTATTTTGAATGGTTGAGAGCGAAAAAATAGTTTTATCTTGCTATTTGCATATTATCTTCTGAAATATGAGGATGTAGATGTTCAGCCTTAAGATGATCTTCAGTTGCTGCCGCAACGTCGGTTTTTTCTATCAATGTAGCCGTTTGATGCGTCGGAGCGGCGACTGTCATTGGCTGCGAACGCAACCAGTGCATGGCGATCACCGCAATAACTAAACAACCAATGACCGACCATACCGCCCGGCTATAATCAGGAAGCGCATTCTTCAGAGTCGGGTCGGCCGGTTTTGGGCGAAGATTATACGTTGGCCTTGATGCGGGCTCTTGCGTTGGAGGAGGCCGCGACGAGATTGCTGCAGCTTCAACCTCTTCCCACTCTTCATTCGAATCGTATAAATTGCGAACAATGATTCTCAACATGACCAGGTCGACCTATAGGCAAGGACTAAGCACAACAAGCACGACATCTGATTTTGCTCTTCGACCCACACGATCAAGAATGAATGATTCACCTTGAAGAATGGCACCGAGATGGGATAAGATTCCGAAACAGTCCGCTTTGGTGAGGATTGATCGCACCGGAGCAGCGGTCACTTTACGATTGCGTTGATCATGTGGATCAATAACGATTTTCGTTAGCATCGTTCTCAGCAGACGTAACGCGCGTTGCTCTGCTGGAGATGATTTCTGCTTCATGGCGATGATCTTTCTAACTGTCGTGTACATTGATCGCGATGATAGAGCATCGCAATTCTCTACAACGACTGTCGATAAATTGACAATGTTCACGTCTGATAATGAACGTTCGCAATTTAGTTCGTTCAATTCGAATGGCCCATTGTGTATCAAACTGGATGCGTCTCCTCGCATCCTTTCATCAAGTCGTTTCTCGAAAGATTTATATACTCTAATCTGAACTCTTCCTCGGTCATCGTCACCAATGAAAAACGCGTTCCCTATAATTTCGCGCAGATCTGACACTCTTGCCCCATCGTTCAGCTCGATCATTTCCGACCGGCCGTCATTGCTGTATAGCCGCAATTTGATTGCCATGATTTTATGAAGGGAGATTTGATCGAACGTACTGGCTTGGGCGATCAATCTCGGATGGATTGATAGTGTGGACTTAGCGCCATCAAATTCGAGGCTCCGTCGAAGGCCACGCCAACGTGGTTTTTAGCAATCGGAGCTTGTTGTTACTTAGCCATATCAGCACATTGGTGATGCAGTTCCAAGTCCAATCCGTCAATAATACATCTCCGGTTTACTGAAAATATTGAGGGTTTAGACGTCGGAAGGCGCTCGTTCAGGTTTTTTCGCCACTAGTTCTTGGAAAAACTCATCGTTGGTATAACTGCAACATAATAAATTCCAAATTTACCGTTAAAAAAATAAATTAACGAATTGGGAATCAAAGTTGTGACCAATTCCCATATATTGATGGGCATCTTGAAATCAACTGAAAAATGTCGGCTTTAACATGGCATATCACTCTCAAACAACTATGGTTTTTTAGCGAACGTACCTATGAAGGCATTGGTTCATGGCCGAATTCAAATTACGGCACGACCATATAACACTAATCGATTTCCCTAGACATCATGACATTTTGCTCACGGATTCGGTGCGACCGATTCCTACCAGCTGCACACGCCGCGAACTCCTGCACTGCCGAATCACATCTTTTGCGGGCGTCCGCATACATCTGCCGGCGAAGTACTTCCTCCTCAACCTTCTTCATCGTGGTCGGACTCCGTAAACGAGAAGGGTGACCGTGGCGCCACCTCTGAAATGGACTCAATTTTGGAGAAGGCTCTACAAGACGTCGCTGTTCCGGTGGCCGATCTCTTGGCTTATGGCGTTCAAGCTCGGCAGTCAGAGGCCAACTTGTCGCAAACTGATGCGAAGCTCTACGCCATGGCATTGTACAATCAAATGGAGTTTTCTGGCGATGAGGCGCTTTGGGCTGAAAGTCGAACAGTTGATCCTCAGTTTAAGGTTTTGAAGTCCAAGTATAATATGACGCTTTTGGATACTTGCTATGCGTCATTACGCCATGCTCACATCTTCGGGAGGTTCATTCACCCGCGTCCGAAACTGGGGCAGATGATTCTTAAATCTCGTGCTCTACGACAAATGTACAGCGATATTGATGAGCGTCGACGGCATTTGGTCTTGACGACGCCGGCGCAGCATGTTAAAAATGCTGCTAGGAATATCATCCTATTCGCCTTTCTTTGGATAACCGCTCGTCCCCCAATCGAAAAGTTTCCAGCGCTTTTCACCCTGCCATCGTCGGCATTTTTGCCGGCGATCCTGATACAGATGGTGTTACTGGCTGGAGGGATTGCAATCGGCATAATGGTTCTTCGCAGCTTCCTGGGGCTATCAGAGAAGATGGCGTTTGTTGCCGATGATCCATACACGGTATCGGTTTTGCGATCATCGCGGTTGGTGAACCTATTCTATACCGTACTAGAGGATATTTTGGACGAAGTCTTATACAGATGGACTGGTCTTATTGCTTTAGGTTGGCTCTGTGTTCTGTTGTCAAATATAACTCACAATCTCTCTCTCAGGATTTTTGTTGTCATTGCTCGATTCAGCATTGTCTAATTACGTCGGAAGCATTGTAGCGCTTCTCGCCATGTACAACCTCGTCAACGAGAAGTGTTCTGTTTTTGCCATCACGTCTGTCAGCGCCATCGCTGCAGTCATCATATATGCACAGATGCGAGGCGTTAGCCTTCTATGGACGATGTCCGATGTAATGAACACCATCTGCGATCGTGTTCTTAAGCCGAACCTAGACAAGATTTCGCTGTTGTCGGATCGCCGCGATTTATTGGCGGCGTTGGCTTTTTCGAGCCTGAATCTAACATCATTGTTGACATTGACACAATGGGAATACGGCGATTTGGTCTTCGAACCACTCATGTTGTTCGTCTCGAACGTGTTTTGGAACATTGCTCTAGCTCATGGACTAGTGACTGCCGTTATCGCCAGAATCACGTTCAGCTTTGTTACCTTTGCTCTATTACAGTCCGCGCCCTGCCCAATTAGAATTATCCAACCGAAGAAAACCGAATAAACTTTATCTGAATTTTATTAGCGCTACGATGCCGAAGGCAAATGAATTGGCTGGCGTTCTGGCTGGTCAACGAGAATTACCCTACAGACCTGATGGCGATCATTGACTTCAACGATTCCTGAGCCTTTATTTCCTTGAATCAGGTACGATAAACGAATTTCGCGAGGAACCCATAACGCAGCCAGACGATTCATGACATTATCGTAGTCCCCGGTAATGCTGTTCAGGTTAATGGAACCGGGAATAAAGTAGATGGACCTGAACCGACCGAGCTTGATAGATTCGCCGATTGCGTCACGAACTTCTCTGCAATCACGATTAAATGCTTCTGGATGTCACAAACAATGTCCTCTAACTGGTTATTTCGAACGATTCGGAAGGTCCGGGAATACAGCAGCCGAGGCGACCTGCTAACGAGCTTTCGAGATTTTGGTGACGTCAGCAATACGCAAGTAGCAATGCCCGTCGCAATACCGAAGCCGAACATGGCTGGAGTTCTGATTTTTGGCCAATCGGAAATCTTGAGCACATCCATCGTCATGACGCGCCGAAGTGACAGAGCGAACAACAGCTGACCGGATATGTGATAGTATCTGCCATGGCGTATGCCAAGCGCGCTCCGACCGCGAGACCTGCCGCAGAGCCTACCACTCGAGTCGCAGCGCCTAGAGTCATCCAGCGAGAAGAGATCTTTCGCCATACATTCGTCAGCACCATGATATACAAACAGGAGGGATATGGCGTGACCGACCGAAAACAGCGCAACTTTCACCTTTGCGGACCAAATCACCAAAATACTCGTTACCCAATGCAGTCGAAATCACGTTGATGTTTCGTTGGTACAGATGTAGTTGGCATGTCCGCATTATCGTTTCCTTGACAGCGTTCACGATACGGTCGGTGGTGACTGCGGCAGATTCTCCATCGGTGACCCTACACTGGTTTTGTATTGTAGCTCGTTTGTGCTTGTTCAGTGATTCTATGAAAACGGGATCTGAAAGGATATTGTTTATGAATTATGAGGCGTTATGACGTATGTTGCGCGCACATGTATCAGGATGATATCTCGAATTGTGAAGAATTCAGAAGTCACCTGCTGCGCCCTGAATCTAGCAGATACGTGAAACTAAATCTGCCAGACCTCCGTTAATGCTTTGCTATCTCCTCGTTTGCGCGTCGAAAGTAGCACACTTCTGCTGTTTGGTTGCATCTGCAGTGCACAACTTGCTTTTGTGCGGTCCACAGCAGACCGCGCACCGGTAGGTTGTGCAATTTTTCTTTGGACAGTTAATACGCTGGCAAGCGTTACGATTCTTCAGGTTTCGCCACTGTGTACTGTAGCGATATGTTGCCTTAGGAGCGAGAGATGGAGTAGGAGCCTAGGGTAGTTGTCTATAATAATCAAAACTTCATAATGACACTAGTTCTTAATCAAAACTCAATCGCCTTGATTTCATGACTCATGTCCCTAAACCGAGTGGTGTCACCACACACCCCCC